>JAQQAE010009194.1:0-14752 GCA_029823295.1 Pseudamia nigra
CTCATTTTTTACAGTTCAAGGATCAATATGGTACATTTTTGTTCAGTTCCATGTAATTCAGTGATTTGTTTTTAAATTTTTTGATTCATTTTTTCATTTTGAAAAAATAAAATGAACAAAATACATTTAGGCTTCATTCATAGATCTGCATAAGCTCTGCATTAATATATTTAACGCTTAAAGAATGATTTTAACACTTAAAATGTGTCCATTTTTGTTCATTTTATTCTTGTTTGTCCATTTTATTGATTTACATTTAAATGGTATTAGCAGCCTTTTTTGTGCTTCATTGGAATTTGTTGATAAAAAGATAAAAAGACATTAAGAAATAGCCATGTCTTATTCTTCCTCTTCAAGAATGAATGAAAACAGGTTTGTGTAGGTTTTTGGTTTTGTTTTTTTTTTTTTGGAAAGCCATTCTGAATATAAGCGCTTTAGAGCCAGGCTAAGTGGTGTTGATGTGTAAACTAACGTACAACATTAACAGCAAAAGGTGCAATGGAAACACTTTAAGATGCTTCAGCATTGGCTTCTTTACTCTTCTGTAAAAATGTGATGATGAAACCAAGTGCATGACTACATTATCCACAAGAATCAAACCAGTCTCATGCAAAGCTAAACCCTGGATGTTATACTATAACATCCGTAGCTCTTCCACTTACTGACAGACTGACAGAGCCTGTCGATGAATATGTGGTGACTCCAGCCCACTTGGTAGCTATATAACATGATGTTGAACTCATCCATCCATCCATTTTCTACCCCTTAATCCTCGTGAGGGTGTTGAACTCATATTGTTGTAAAATCTAGTTCAGAGTTGAATTGTGTGTTAACTTATCCTCAGGATTCTTTCCTTTTGCCAGTTTCCAAAAAGGTGACCTGGTTTAATTAAACTGAGGGTGAGACTTTGGACTTCTCTGTGACACGATGCAATAATATTTTATAATAAGTCAGAGTCCCCTGATGAGACTCTACACTTCTTATTTAGCCCGTGTTGCATAACTTGATGATGTAAAATGATGTATGCATCATTTTGTTACTCTCTTTGGATCTTTATTGGATGAAACACAAAGAAACCTATTTATAGATTACAAAGCACAGACAGACGTATATGTCTCCTCACCACATGATCGTCTGGCTGATGTTAAATCAGTCAGATTTTACAAAATGCCTATAGCTACTTCAAGTACTGCTTAGTCAATTAAAGTTTCATACTGTGCCTCAAAATGGGTCCCATTTCCTTCGTCTTTGGGGTCAGAACATGATGGCATATTGGTGAGATCTGCCTGCAAGGAAGACACACCAGTAAAGAGCGATAAGGAGAAAACTGCAGTTTCATCTGTGCCTTCACACTTTGACCAGAATCATTAGTGTTCGTCCTTTCAGATAATGTACGTTTGTCAGGGGGGACCGTTGCACGCATATCAACAACTTTGTTCCATCGATTTCATTTTGCGAGAACAAAAGCCTGGAAAAGCTGAAAAGCCGTTTGACCCGGCTCTGTTGCTAGGCCTTGTTAAATAGCAGGGGATTTTATTGACTACATTGCAGCAGAACAGTCACTTACCCAAGCCAGTTGTCCAGGCATTGACAGCTCTACTGTAGGACAAGTCTCTACTGCCCAGGTGACCCAGAGGAATGCTGCGATGTCAACATGGGTGACAGCTTATGTGTTGAAGTGTGTCTCAGCTTGTGAGTGTGTATTATTGCAGCCGGGAGCGTGCACACACGTCCCTATGAATGTGCAGACAAACACACACACACACCACTGCAACAAGAAATCGATAAACCCCAGGGTTAATAGTGAGGAGGAACTGGCTCACTAGCTTTACTAACAAACATCAGACTGTTAGCATAACCTCAGTCCACCCTTCTCCCCACGGAAATCCACTGGCATTGATTATAAACCTCAAGCTGCAGTTCAGTCTAGTCTCAGCAGCTTATTGCAAGCTGTGTGAAGCCTCCACTATCACCGTGTCACTTCAACACAAGTGATTTATGAGTTAACCCTCCAAAATCTGAATATACCAAGGACAGAAGGACAAACACAGACCGAGGATTAGACTGAAATCCAATTTAAAGTTGGTCTTTCCAGCAGCAGGGTGGCTTTGTGAGCTAAGCAATTGTCTTTCACTTTAAACCCCTACGGTGACTCATTAGTCTGGTGTTTTTATACTACATATATGAGAGATCACCTGTCAGTCAAAGAGTGTTGATGGCACTGAAAGACTTTCCTGTGAAGTTTTTTTCAGCAGAGATTTGGTGACAGCTTTGCATTCTCACATCACATTCACACGATCGTCAGCTTCAGTTCACAGGTTGTCTTGTGCAGAGGAAAGGGAGGTACAAAGTCAATGTGTTATTGATGCTACTACAACTACTGTACAAATACATAGCATGGCAAAAAATACTCATCATCACAGTCATCATCACATCATTACTTTAAGAAATGAACATCAGTCGATCTGAAAAAATCGCAAGAACTTTCAATGTGTCCTTGAAACCATCAAATGTGAGGTGCTGTAAACTAGCAATTTCAGGGGCTGGTAATTCTACTAGACTTATTCTCTGCAGCAGAGGTAGCTCTTGTTCTTCCTCTCCTGGGACGGTTCCCTTCAGAACCAATTTGATTGTAGCGTTTGGTGGTTGTGGACTTAGACTATACTTGGGGACACATTCAAAGCTCTTCCAATTTTCTGGACTGACCTACAGAATCTGACGTGAGAATGCAAAGCTAAATATGGCTACTTTGGACAATGTACAGTTTAATATGAAACATGTTCTGGGTTGCTTAACATATTCTGGTTTATTACATAATTGCATACTTGTCCTTTCACAGTTTGGATGTCTTCAGTAATAATGTACAATATTGACAAAAATTAAAATAAAGGAAAGCCTTTGTGTATATTAAGCAGGAGGCAACGACCAGGTCTGTTCAGTAAGGCCAATGTGGAAGTAACTTTAAGTTGCTGGGGAACCGATTGTCCAGCTCCAAGAAGCATTTTTCCCATAGAAATGCATTGGACTTCTATCTGAAAATACTAAGTTAATAATTTTTTTTCATGGGTCATCATGGTCTCAAGCGTTTTATTTGGATCCTCTAATAAGTAACGTGGTGGTCCATCTTTAACTTTTTGCAAATAATCCAACATATTACTGCTGTGCTGGGGTTTGATTGACACGTTGCTATGGTAACAGCTTGCTAGTGAAGTCAGACTGATTCGGACCATCGTATCTTTTATTTAGTCAATATGTTCATAGTTATATATGAGATACACTCAACTGCAACTGTGGGTTAGTGTTTACACTAACAACACCGTAATATGACTTTGTTTGACACTACGTGGTGAAGCTTTACCGCGTCAGTAAGCTAGCAGCTAATATTAGTTTCCTATGAGTCCCGTGGCATGAACGCTTCATAAGCCCCGATGTTGTTTGTTCAAATATGGTTACATCCTGTTTTCTCCAATATGCCGTCCAGGAAGTGATAACGCGATTGACCTCAAAACAGCCCTTCAGAAACTAATGGGTGACGTCACGGTCACTTTGTCCAGTTATATATACAGTCTATGATCCACGCATGTTCCACCCCTTGATCCTCACGTGGTTGGGGGGGGGGTGCTGGAGCCTATCCCAGCTGACTTGGGCAAAGGCAGGGTACACCCTGGATGAGTTGCCAGTTCATTGCAGGGCTGACACATAGAGAAAGAAAGACAACCATTCATACTCACATTCATGCCTATAGATTCACCTAACCCCTAGTGCATGTTTTATGGTTGTGGGACGGAGCCGGAGAGAGTCCACACAGACACAGAGAGAACATGCAAACTCTACACAGAGGGAAGCCGCCACCTGACATTGGGATCGAACCCAGGATCTTCAAGCTGTGAGGCACGAGTGCTACTCACTGCACCGTGTCGCCCACAGTCTATGATATTAAGTAAAAAGTAATGGTTAAGTGCCAAAAATCCTAATTAAAGTCAGTCCACTCTGCCAAAAATGGAGAAGATTGTTTCCACAACCTTACAGACTCCTCGTCCACATCCACAAACCCAGTCTGTTTGTAGCTATATTTTTTAGCAGACATCTTGATCACACACAACCATAAAACCTATTTTTCTTTTATCTCTGTTTTCATTTGTACCTGCTCCTCTAATAAACATTCAGCCATTATCTTTTTTAATCATACCGATTCATTGGCACAGGTGAAGTTTTACATGTTATCGTTAAAGAAAACTATAGTCTCTGTGCATTCTTATAATTTGACTCCAGCCATTTGATTGTGCAGTGACCAGACTGGAGTTGGAGTGCTCCTGCAGTTGTGTGGGGGTAGAGTTGTAGGAGGCCTCATTGAGCTCAGTGACAGCATGTAAAAATGCCCTGACATCCCATAATTAAAGCTCACATTTTCTTAAGCCACTTAACGGCAGTGTAGTTCACTAACAGTGTTAAAACGAAATCAGGACATGCTTTCACTGAAAGATTGGACAGTCTCTGAAGTCGTGATCATCACCAGGCAGCCTGTCTAGGCCGTCACAGTTTCCAGTCCAGCCCACAAGATTTTAATAAACTCACATGAAGCTTGGAGCAGAGGTCTTCAACAGAATACTGCAAGGGGGTCATGAAAATTTTGGTTAAATGGACAATTTTCTTTTTTTTTTCCCATTTTTTTTTCCAAGAATTTAAATTTAAAGTGTTTTTCCTCACTCACCTACTTGAAAAGCAAATACAAGTCAAGACTACAGCCTGAGGCTGATATGACTGCCTGACTGATCTGCCTGACAACCTCCATCCATCCGAGGATAGATAAGTTTGTGCTACGCAACACGGTCAGACATCTCACTAATTGGGGTGTAAGCCTATGTGTGCCATCCACAGATGCCTTAAGGCAGGGGCGCCCAACATGACCAGTTCATGTTGGGCGCATGACAGCTAAAAATGTTTTAGCTCTAGTCTAAAGCAGAGAAAACCCACAGCATGAGCCAACAGAAATTCCTATAAACCTTGAATGCAACACGTTAGCAACATTAAACCAATTAAAAAAGGGTGCAGCATGGTGTTGTGGATGCGTCTAGTTATGAGTTTATCAACCTCCTGATCAAGGTCCAAATCCGAACCGAACCACCAGTCACTACAGACGAGGTGAAGTGTGTATCCACATGTGTTACATGCACCCGGAGTCTCCATCAGCAGTTATGCTGAGTTATGCCTTGTAAACTCGAGAGAGACTGAACGTACCGGTGTGGACACGGTAACACATTACACACTCACTTCTGTACACATTCACTCTGGTCCGTGGAAGTACGAGGAGCTGATATTTGAGTCTGGTTGTGAGTTACTACAGTCAGGAAGCTAACAGCAGACACAAGATGTCACTTTCAAAGTTATGGCTAACGGAATTATAGCAGAAAGTGTCATTTCTTCCCGCAAGACAAACCTCCAGTCCGTGTTTCTGCTGAACGTGTAGTTGTTATATGAGAATTTATATTTACTGAGGTTTTTTTCATGGTGTGGGCAGGTGTGTTGTCTGGCCATTTTCAATCAGGCATCGCTGGATCCCGTTGGAAATGTTACAGTCACACCCTTCAATATCTGTGTTTCTGGAGAAAAGGTCACAAACTGACACAAATTTCACATTTGTCCTTGAAACACTGCAAATAACACTCAGAAAATGTAGCCAATAAACAAAGGATAACACCATAATAGATTCTGTCAAACCACAAAGTTTGAGCTACGTAGATATGGGCAATATTCCAGATATACGGTAGTGACCCAGAATGCTCATGCTTACAGGGCTTGAGGTAAAATAGCTACTGTAAGGTAGTAAATAAAGCATGATACGGACACCAAATTGTAGTGGACAATCTGCTGGTTCAGAAATGGGGTTATGTACAAAGCTAGATGCAGAAGAAAACCACCACTAAGGAAATATTATGTTTTATAATTAACTATTGAACTAATAATGATATGTATGAGATTCCAAATGCTAATGGTGGGTTTTTGTGGTCAAAGAGTCCAATAATGGGGGTCACATAAATTTGAGAATACTGCTTTTGTGTGCAATGAACTTATGGGGGAAATGAGCATAGATTCCAGTGATAATGGTAGCTTTCACTATGAAGAGAAACTGAACTGCCTTGGCAATGGTCTATTGTAGTTTTCATTTTTGTTCATTATCAGGATTATTTTGTTCACTTTCCTTTATTTTTCATATTTTGTTGCATACTTTGTTCAGCTTTGTTCATTTCTTTAAATTATAATGCTCATTTTGTAGTTTTTTTCCTCTTTCTTTGGTAAAACCATATCCTAATCATCCCATTCGTTTCTCCATAGGCCCATTTTAAAATTCTGTCAAAAAAAAAAAAATCGTATCTAATAGTTTTTAGTAAACTCTGACTGCAGCGGGACTGTCTATGTAAAACTTGATTTAACTGTTTTGAAATTAAACTTAACTTTTGCTGATCCCATTGACAGATATACGTACACTAATTTTGCTCTTAAGTGACTTTCCCCTCTTTGTTTCCAGTAACTTATGATAGCCTCAATTATGTCTGTTAATTCTTGTTCTGTGAATATGAGTTGGAAAAAAAGAAAGTGTTATATAAAACAGGCTTATCTTTGTCTGCCAGCTTACTTCAGTCTAAGCCTTCAAGTGTGGAGAATAAGGAGGGAGGAGTGGATCACTCAGGATGATTTTCTTGTCCTGTTTTAGCTTCTGCCTTGGCCTCACTGACTGTTGGAATAACCACAAATCTAGTGCTACACTAATCTATAGTAATTAATATGTGCATTTGCGTTTATATTGCAGTTATACACATAACTGCAATTTAGGGTGATCTGATTGTTAGTCTCTATTGTATTTTCTGTTAGACTAGGTTGTTTCCAATATTTGTTTATTTTGTTGACCATACTGTTGCTCACTTTGTAGATAATTATGCTCATTTTTGTTCATTTTATTGATCTCATTAGTGTTTTTTACTCATTTTTAAAATATATTTGGGATAAGTGGTCTTTATTCATTCATTTTAGTTCATTTTGTTCCTTTTTCATTACAGGGAAAAGACTTTTTTTCTGGTGAAATCGAATTTGTACACTTCCCTTTATAACTAAGCAAGTTGGCACAAATCAAAATCTCAAAGTATGGGCCACAATCATTGCAATATGACTTTTTTCATCCAATTCTGCAGCGCTATTAGAAACTGTAAACTGTGGTTGAAACTGTAGACTTGAACAGAAAGGAAACCGCTGAAGATGTTACCACATAATGACATATCTGATGATGATGGTGGTCAAAGATTTAACCCCCTCCTGTGTCTCGTCTTTCTCCATTCTGCTCCTTGCTGCAGGTGCCTTTCCTGTGTAAATGGAAACTTCCCTTGTCACTGGTGCAAATATCGCCACATGTGCACTCAGGATGCCAGCGACTGCTCCTTCCAGGAGGGACGAGTCAACACCTCTGAGGTCTGAACACACTCCACACCAGACAGATAGAAAAAAACATGACTACATGTAGCAAAGCGTGCTCTCGGAAACACTCAACCACAGGGAAATAGCGACTGAATGTTAATGCCTTATGGGTGTCAATGCTTGTGTACGTACAGTATATGGTGGCATGGTATTATTTAGAGTGCAGCTGGGACATGTATACCATTTGAGTGTGTGTATGATAAGTGCTGCTGTGAGTGGCCCAGCAGCAGCTGTTCTACTCCAAGCAGCACTGGATTTATTCACTTATAAACAAGTCGGGTGAATGAGTATGCAAATGGCAGTGGGCGCTCCCGTCCCAAATGTTATATTTGCATGAAAACCCTCATTCATCCACAAGTTCAGCACTGACTTGCTTTCATTCCCTCTGTCTGAGGTTTTTCTAACACTTATGGTTTCTGTCTCACACGCATATGCTCCCAGTGACAAGCATAAATGAACTTTTGTTCCTTCAGAAAGTTCCACCTGACGCCCAGCCACATTCTTTCTCATTCTGTGCCAGTCTGCCACACTTGCAGGATGGGAGAAGGCTGCCACTGCTACCTTTTTCACTCTCTTTTTGCTCCTTTATGGCATTTATCCACTTTCTCCTTTCTACTGCTCAATCTTCCCATCATCCACTATTTCTTCTCCATTTCATTTTTCCACCTGACTGAAAAATCTTATTTTCCCCCATCCGAGTCACACATTATATATCACAGTCAGTACCCTATGGCTTTCTTTCTACCTTCTTATTTGCACCTTTTTATCTTTACATTTTTTGTCTCTTTTCATTTGTGGACAAAACTGACATTTTGAAAAAATGCAGTCAGAGAAATCAAGGTGTGCATTATGGATTTTGTGTTTGTATCAAGGGGTATCAACTACAGCTTGCAGAAGAATCTTAAAGTTTAACATTGCTGAAAGCACACAGACTCCAAAACATCCTGTCTGTACCCATCTTTAGATTATTATTCCTCCGCATAATACAGTAGAAGCAGTTGTGACATTCCCATCGTAGGGCTCCTGGCGGGGGACTGAGGTTGCCACAGGTCTTGCCAAGGACGGATGATTAACTAAGATGGCCCACTGAAGAGTCATTTCCTGTTTCCTTGCCATACACATCTTTATGAGATAGCATGTCCTGTTAATTCCAGTGGGACAGATTCTTTCACCTCATATAGTCTCAGAAATATATAATGGACTCTGCTACAGTATGTCCTGAACACTGACATTAGACATGTCCAATTTCGCCAGCAAATTCAAGATTCAAAATGTTTGTTGTCATATACACAGCATTAAATTCAATGAGCAATGAAATTAATATTTTGCAAATCAGGAGAAGATTGATTGTGTTTGTGGCCTGTCGCTCAGCAGCGCACAGATTGTATAAAGGACAATGTTTGTGTGTTTTTACTTTCACTTAGCCCTTATTAATCAACTCTCTTCCCACCAGTCATTCTCAACCCTTCTGACTCCACCCACCTAGGAAACAGGAAATTAAATTCATTGTCACTGCTGGCAGTGGTTGATCTTTAATACAGAGAGTCCAAGTGCTGCCCATTCTTGCTTTTAACCCATGGGACATAAAAAGCATTACAGTCAATGGTGATTTTTCTGATCTGGACTGAATTATGTCACAGTTTACGCATATGATGTTTGTTATTTTAGCCGCTAATTTTACTAATGTTGTAAATGTTGAGATGTAAGAATGTGAGCAAACAGGAAGATGTGGATGTGAGCTGTAGCTTCATCTCTCCGCAATCGTGCAGAGCTGTTGAAGAGTCTCAGCAGCTCAACCACCATCCACTGAGCTGTTTCATACTAAGTAAAATATCTTAGTTTTTTTTTTTTTTTTGGACAAACTGCAACTTTCCTGAATTGTAAAATTGTTTTTTTAATTGACAAGCATTATATGTGTAAATGATGACGGAATTTAAATGGGATCAAAAAAATGTATCTCTCCTGCCACTGACTGTAATTGATTTTTTAACCCAGGAAGTGGGCGTCCTGCTTAGACTGTCTATGGAGGATCTTCAGTTTCTTTCAAATATGGTCAGTGGTCAGTCTCCAAAAAGAAAAAAAAAACAAGATTTCAACTTCCATGAAAATTATGAATTTCCCAGAAAGGGATAAATTTGGTTTATTCTACTCTATTCTATCGTATTGAACTAAAACATATATACAAAAAGTGCTACAATGTGTTTCCATCACCTCAAAATTCAAAAACGTTTTACATAAAAAATATTGTCACTTAAAGGAGGTGGAAAAGTCTCCTCCATCAAAAAAGTAATGAAAAACAAAGTGAATAACAAATGTGAAAAAAAACCTCTCACCTCTGAATAGGGTTGTTCACATTTTATACAAGCACACAGTGACGCTACAGTCACAACCTCAAGAGCACACAGCTGAGGAATAAAACTTAGTGTTTTCCATTTTCTTTGAGTTGGTAATAATGGTGGACAGATTTTCACAGTGAAAGAAGCTTTTTAGTAACATACTCGACTTAAACTCTAGCACCCCAATCTGTTTCCCATAGTCAAGCACCTCCAAAGATTCATAAAAAGGTACTTGATGGGCACAAACACATATACAAATTTATTTTATTTCTGAAAATTTGCTTTTAAAATGTGATACTTTTGGATGTCAACCCAGTTAATGATGGACAACTTCAAATATTTAAGACTAAGGCTGGCTGTTACTGACAAAAAAAATCCCATTTGGATACTTTTTGCCTGAAAGAGAGGCTATGTACACTTCTGCTATACAGCAGGGATCTGCAGCTCCAGTGTCCTGCATGTTTTCGAGTCTCTGCTCTATCCGCTGTATCTTCCAGTTTCTGATCGACTGAACACACCTGATCCAACAGTGGGCAGGACGGTAGGAAAACATGCAGGACATGGGCCCTCGAGGCCTGGAGTTGAATAACCCTGCTATACAGTATACTGTGTGTAATAGTATGCCTGTTAGAATATTTCTGGGTATCTGCATACGCTGCATATTAACCCTTAAAGACATAGTTGAAAGATGTTGCTTGACTTTCCCATATTTATTTTACTTTTTAAACTATTCCAGCACTTGGGATCATAAAGTTGAATAGTTACAGTGCCAATTCATTGTGTGCAGAATTTGCTGATGATTTTGCAAATAAATAACATTAAAATTGAAAGCTTTTTGACTATGTTGTGGGTGGCCATTTAGGTCTTTGAGGGTCAAATGCTTTGGCTGTTTTTGTATGAACACTTTTCATGCAACGAAGGCAGCCAGTGGCATTTCTGCATTTCGCTGCCTGTTAAAGTGACCATGCACAGATGGGGCTGCACTTTTAAAAGGGGTGTTTGTGGGTGAAGAGTGAGAGCATGGGGAGGAGGATTCTATTTGACTCCACACGCAGCCTGTCATCACACGTTGCACTCCCTCGTAAACACAGCAGGCTGACATCCATCTTCATCTTGTTAGAGAGCCACACAAATTCCTTTTATTTATTTATTTATTTGTTCGGTCTGTGTTGCCATGGTTACCGAGACACTTCCGAATGTCAGGCGGGGCAGAATTGTGATAGACACATCCGCACATCAGCATACCAGTACTATCCCCGCATCATCACGTGGATTATTGTTATTAACATGGCAGACAGTGAAGAGACAGCATGTTTTGATGTTCTGTCACTGAACAGGTTACGCTTTAGAATGATGCACATGTGCACTTAAGCCAAAAGCAGCAGTTTCCTCGTCACACGTTTATCTCTTCTAGCCTTGATTTTGTTCCAATTTGCCAGATCGTAGCCCCTGCTGAAAGTAATATTGCCCATCTCCACTGCCTGAAAAAGTTTCCCCCTGTGTCATTAGCAGTGTGTTGCCAAAGTGATTGAATTCACACTACACTGGTTATCTTCCCGGAGGCATTTGTCATATTTCTTGAAGCCGACTTCACTTCATATCTGATCATATTCAGAGCATCTGTGGATCCATGCCACAGGTAAATCAACAAAACACACTCTTTCTAAGCAGATAATCACTGATGGATAATTTTGTCGTCTTAAAGTAAATGTAATTTTTTGCTGTCACTTTCTGGATGTGTAAATATATATAAATCAGCTGTGTTGTGACAGCAGATAAACAGAGAGGCATATTAGATGCGACCAGGCAGAAAATTGCCAGAGTAGGAGAAACACTTGAGAAGGCCATCAGCGGAAATGTGCATAAACACAAACAATGAGAGAAACAAACACCGCAACAAACAAATACAGTGACAAACAAATTTGCTCCGCTCCAATGAATCCTAGAATTGGCCTGGTAGAGCCGACTGGGCTGACGCCGGGCCTCAGGGTTGGTTCAAATGACTTCATTCTGAATCAAGAAAAGAGGAAAAATAACACTAGAATAAAAGGCAACTGGAAAAATAATAGAACGGCAGGTTTGTTTTCATTTGTTTTCCTGTCTAAGCCTGCCTGCTTATTCATTCTCTGATTGTAGATCGCTTGCTTGTTAATTAAGTCATTCATTCATTTTGCATGGGGTTGCTTTTTACTCAGGATATTTCATGTCCCAAATATGAATTAATGGAGTACATGATTGACAGTGAAGGCAAGTAATGGGCCCAGATGGGAGCTTTGACTGGAAGTGGCTGTGTGTGTTTGACTGCAACTTCAGCTCATTTCTATACATGAAGAAACCTTTGATTATTTGGAAACAGCTCAAGTTTCACAAAAAAAAAACATAAATTAAGATAAAAGATGAGCAGCTTATTTTGCAAGGACACAAATGCATGTACTAAATAACACATAGAGTATGTCAGCAGTTAGTGCATTTTAATGATCTCAAGGTGGCTGGAGATTTTCTTCACTATGATGCGTTTTTTTCAGTTTGTTGAGGTAGATTATTAAGGTCTGTTACTTGAGCTTCATTTACAACCTCAATTCTGAAAATGCTGGGGTGTAAATAAAAACAGAATGCATTGATTTGCAAATCTTTTATTCCCAATAGCATATAAACAATATATCAGATGTTGAAACTGAGACATAGGACCATTTCATGGAAAATATTAGCTCATTTTGAATTTAATGCCAGCAATACAGCTCAAAAAAGTTGAAACAGGGGCGGCCAAAGGGTGAAAAAGTAATAATTAGGGTAATTGGCAGCACGCCAGTAATAAGGTATAAAATGAGCATTTTAGAAAGGCAAAGCTGCAAACTGCCTCTAAAAATTGCGGTACAGTTTCTGAAAAATTTTCCTCAATGTAAAATTTTGAAGACTGAAGAGCCCATCATCTACAGTCTATAATATCATCAAAAGATTCAGATGAATGTCGAAGGTCAAAACCAGACGCTCATGATCTTTGGTCCCTCAGGTGTCACTGCATTAAAACAGTTCTCTACTGGAAATCACTGCATGAGCTCAGGAACACTTCCAGAAATTGCTGTCTGTAAACACAGTTTGCTGTATCATGCAAAGTAAAAGCCATATGTGAACATGATCCAGGAACGCTGCTGTCTTCTCTGGGCCAAAGCTTATTTAAAATGGTCTGAGGCAAAATGGAAACCTGTTCTGTGGTCAGACAAATACCTCACGCTATTTCAAAAGCGCTTTGGTCCAGAGAAGATGACTGAACAGTAATATGTGTTTGACAGACATAATGTGTAACAAATACGACATAAATTAGCACTGCTCACGAAACTGGTATGAGTGGAGGAATTAAGTCAGGGTTTGGATGGTTGTGGAATCCCATCTTCAGGGGGCCAACCACAATCTCAGAAATTCTGACTTCTGAGTACAACTAGAATGCACCATTAGCTTATGCTAGTTCTAGCTCTAGAAGCATAGATATTAGCTATATTTTGCGTTTAACTCTTGCTCACCTGTTGATCACTTTATATTTGTTGTATATTACCAAGATAATTCAAAGTGAGTGAGCATTCATGTTATCCCAGCTTGGAAGTGATTTACTAGGATCTGGGTCATAGTCTGCTAAACTGGATCATATTGACAGATGACTGGTTTTGGGCGTGGGGGAACGTACAGTATGCCTTCTACCAAGTGAATGCTCTAGTTTGCTAATGTCACACTGGAAAAGTGCTATGCAATGTTCAGCTATTTTAGCAACGTTGCTGTTCCACTTTACCACTAATCTGGACTTTCAGACTTTAAAGTTGGATTCAAACCAAATTAGCAAGTGTAAAAGTTTTTCTGGATGCTGGTGCAAACCACTGTAGCCAATCTTTGCTACAGTGAAAAGAAGAAGACGCTGGACCGTGGATCAAACCGAGCAATGGTGCAGTTCATGTACAGTGTGAAAACACCATGTGTCTCTGAACTTAAGTCCTGGCAGAGGAAACGGAAACTCTATTTTGCTAAAATAATAATTTACAGGATATTTAGGTTTTATTAACACTTTTACAATCTACACTTGAAAATTCACCTAAATTTGTTATTGGTTGTTGCTGTTTATATGAAGTCTGTTATGTAAAATTAAAGCTGTGAAAATATTAACTTCATAATTGGACCCAGTCTGGAAGCAAATTGGACTCCAGGAAAAACAAGCATTGTATGACTTGTGACACCACAAGTCATATCGAATCATAGTCAAGATAAAGTGCATTAGTACCATTCCCAGTAAAATTTTATATTTTTCAGCTTAAATTACTTCTAACACATCACAAGTTACAACCAATCATATTCAAGGTCAAATTTGCCCTGACCCCATGAGAAACTGACTGATATTCCTGGCTTTTTTTGTTTTTTTAGAAAGGTGATCATGAACCGTGTATTATTGTCTGTTTGCAATCGCCTTGTGTGAAATCTGATCCCAGGTCACCTTGGTCCAACCAATCAGAGTGTTTTCTGAGTCGTAGCGGTGGGTACGACTCCACAATGAAAGATGAATGAGAGTGTGTGAGGTAGAATTACGAAGAGGCTTTTGTCAAACCAAATAAACATCAAATCTGTACACTTTCTTTTATCAAAACCGTAAAAGAACTATTTAATAGATAAATATAAGTGTCAGGGACATAAATATAAGCAAGGGTGGATATAGGGTGTAGATTTGATCTGCACATTTGGGGGAAAATGAACCAAATATTCAAAAACATTTGTAAAAATAAACAAAATACTCAGGAAAATGAACAAAAATTGAGAAAATGAATACAACATGCAAAAATGAGCAAAATAATCAAGAAACTGAAGAAAATAAACACATGCATATAACAAAAGCAGGGTTTTTAGAGACAAAAGAGCTGCATATCATCAAAAGGAAAGTGTTTTCTGAGTCGTAGCGGTGGGTACGACTCCAC
>JAQQAE010009195.1:0-12892 GCA_029823295.1 Pseudamia nigra
TCTTAGACCTATTGCATCATCATATGGTAAAAACTTTGCTCAAAACCCTGTTGAATACAATCTGTTACTTGTCTTTTTTTGCCCCCAGGTGGAGGTGAATTATGTTTAACACCCACTGTGTCAAATATAAAACAAATAAAAAAAAGATAGATGCAAATTATTTTTGTTTGTTGTAATTTGATTTTGTTAAAGGGGCAAATAAAGGCTTCAGATTAAAAAAAAAAAATCTGAATTGTTCTGTGAATGATTTCTTGGGTCGGGCTTTATAGAGTTAGTCATTTGCACTGCTGAGACAGCACATTGTCAGCTTGTTACATTTTTGTGTAGAATCAATGAATGTTAGACGGTTGCAGTAAATTTGTCGTTAGTTATGCCTCCTCAGCATCAAAGGCATTGATTGACATCCGAACAATTAGGCAGGTGCATTGGCATTATTGCATATTAAGAGAGCTCATACCGTGTGATCAAATTTTGAGTAGTGTACATTTTTATTATTAAATTACTCATGGGGAATCCAAAGAACGCAGGGACCTGGAGCGAGTAGAGCTGACATTGACGGGCCGTCCAGGACAAACCGAAGACAGAGGCTTATATACTGGAGGAGGCGGGGCAAACAATTATTGACAGATGAACCACATTCGGGTTGGAAAACTGGACAAAGACAGGTAGTGAATTGCACTGGGCAAAAATTACAAAATAAAACAGGATATAACGTGAAAACAGTGACACAAAGCCAGATTGAGACCATGTCAGGGAGCCTCATGGAAACATGATCACTGTTCCAATGAGGAAAACCAGGACCCTTCCCTACACCTTGCACCCTGTTGTCATTCCCAGCACATTGTAATCAGCATCACTCTGTCACCAGTCACTTTGGCTGAACCTTTGATGTGGTGACCAGATGTTCAAAGTGCCCTTTGGCCTGGGTACCTGACACATACAGTACACGATTTACTCCAGTCTAACACACCTACAGCAGTACTGGATGATGAAAGCAGCATCTTTAGATACTGGAAAGTGAGGATGACACCAGGAGATGCTAATAAAAGGGAGAAACCTTTGATGGAGGCATAGGATGGATAAGGAGGCGCCACCAAACCCACAGACTCCAACACAGGAGACCAGGGTCCATGGCCATCGTCATACCTTGTGTGTTTTTGAAGATTACAGATTTAAAAAGATAGATATAATGCACTCAGAGTAAAGCATTAGGTATAATCTTGTCCTGCAACTTAACAGCATCAGTGTTCTATATACAGTAGGTTAAGATTACATTTTATTATTATTATTACATTGTCCTCTTAAGTATTTCCAAGCATAAATGTGTGTTTGTGTGATCATCTAAGAAGTGTGAGTTTGTGCAGCATGGCAGCTGCCATGTTCACTTTCTGTTGTTTAGTCACATGCTGCTTCAAGTGCAAACATGAAAACACACAACTGTGTCTGCACATCTGATTCACAGCGATGACCAGGAAGAAACAGAAGAAACACAAACGCCATGTAAAATCTCACACCACAGACAAAGATGGATTTGTATCTGGTTGAATTGTGAGGTATTGGATGCATGTCCTGTTCTTAATTTGTTTGTACTTCATCTGATTGCATATGTTTTTTGAAGCTGCAGTGCAGTGAGCCTGCAAGGTCGCTATGGTGTTTGACCATAACGGGAAAACATTATTATTCACAGGACTAAGAACACTGGTGTGAAGCTATTTGTTCCAATGTGGCTGAATTCAAGTCAAAATCTCATTCTTATGAAAGCTCATCACTGTCAAGGAACCAGTCGGTAAATAACCAGAGGTGGGGGAGTACTCAGAGTACAGTTAGTAGAAGGAGTGTACTCATAAACGTCAGTACTTCAAGTAGGGACTGAGTAAAAACACTCAAGTACTGAGTAACTTCATAATGTAGAATCTATCACAGCATAGTTAACATATTGCGTTCAGACAGGTATTTTGTTCAGTTTTACTAACTTGATTATTTTGATAATCTTGGCTAATTTTGTCACTTATTTTGTTGATTGTTGTTCATTTTTGTTGCTTACTTGATTGTTTTGATCATTCTTGCTCATTTGTTGCTTATTTTGGTGATTTTTATTCAATTTAGTTGTTATTTTGTTCAGTTTTGTGAACTTACTTGATTATTTTAATCTTTTTTATCCTTTTGTTGCTAAGATTGTTGATTTTGTTCAATTACTTGATTCTTTTGTTCATTTTTATTTGATTATCACATATTTTTTTATCTCAATTATTTTACTTCAATGCATTGAGATGCTGGAAATTGTACCTCAGTAGAAGTACCCTGTAAAAACAATTACTCTCTGAAGTACATTTTTTCAAGAAAAACTACTCACGTACTGTACATGTAAAGGAGTAAATGTACCTGCTTCTGTAATTAACTTAGAGGTAATATTTATTTATTCAATTCAGTTTTTTTTGTATAAGACCAATCGAAGATTATCTCTAGGTGCTTCACAATTCAAGGCCGAGACCTCAAGACTATACATTTATTATTTTTAATTATTTATATATAGAGAGAGATTATATTTTTGTTATTATACATTTTATTATTTATTTATGCTATATTAATACCTTGTGGGAGTGTTTGACATCTCTTTACTTTGAGATATTAATTCAGCAGAGACGATGACTCATCTTGACTTAAAGGTCCCACACTGTGAAAAATCCATCTTAATCCTAGAACACTATTGTACATTTTTGTAACACCATTATTCTCATCAAAATATATTAAAGTAGAACAAATGGCAAGTTGAAGTACTCTTCTTTTATTTCCATCTGTACAACATCTCATGGGGACCGTATCGAAAGACTGCAAAACTAGTGAAAAATTAGGGAATTGTTAATGGAAGCTTCCTATAAATTAAGTGTTGAGATACTGGTTGAGACTTTTAAGCCTGTTTTTTTTTTTTTCATGGTGGTAGAAACAGGCTTCCGTACTTTGTGAGCACTGGTTTTATATCGTGGGTTTGTTCAGTCTGAAGAACTTGAAGGGTCGCCACTTGTTTTTCTACATTTGTTGTAAGTCTTTGTTTAAACATGGAGCAGTAATTAGTTTACTGAGGCAGATAAAAGAACTTTATGAGTATGTAAAGATGTGAAGAGGTTTAATTCAGCTCAGCGAAAGTGACAACAGGTTCAACACAGAACAGACTGAAAAGCTGTAATCTCAAAGAAGTGCTCAGCCTCTTTGATTTATATTTTTACACCGACACATTCATTCACCTACGATGCTGCAGAACTGGGTTTAATAATGTATCACACATATTCTGCCAAAGCAGGTGTGATTTCAGTGTGTGGAGGTGGTGGTGCGTATACTTATTTTTATATGTGCTGTTAAAAAAAAACAATTAAATTGCAGAGGAGACAATACGGGGGTGGGGGGGGATATATTAGGTTGGATATGTTGGAAATATAAATCATCAAACACTTGATGTGAGTTCTGGTGAGTCGTGAAAATAACAAAAGAAAATTAACACCATCGTGTAACTTGTTTTTCTAAAACAATATAAAATAGCTGGGCAGAAAAAAAATATGAGATTCACATCACCAAAATTAATTTTTATGGTTTTATTTGGAGGTTACCAATGCTCATTTTACCAAAACTGGGTGGGTTGAACCCACACCCCCTTAAATGTACTGTACACCTATGGGTTATTGTATGTAAACAGCAACTGGACTAATTTGAAGGTACTGTAAGCCTTAGACATTTAGTATGTGTACATTAATAAATTCTAAATAAAACCTCATGCAGTAAATACCACAGACTGTTTTATTTTCTTTTGTCAAACCTTTCTCCCTTTCGGCAGGTTATAAATGTCTGTTGTGTCTAAACAGTCTGAACAGTGAGTAAATCCATCAGTCACTGTCTGACTCTGAGCGATGTTTTCACTGAGCCTTAGAGTGAAAAAAACTCCACAGCACTGATCCATATTAAACCGCTCCATAAATAACTGAAATTCTGCACCTTTACTAAAACCACCTTTTTTCTAGTCTTTGAATTCATTCGTGCTGTTTAAATGAAATGAGATGTAAGAAAGAGGATAAAAAGCCTGTGGGTCTGACAACTGGCTGAGGTTTTCTGCTTGGTTTTCCTTCTGTCGACTGGACTGGACATTTGGTTGGAAGACGTTTCGCTACCTATCCAGGAAGCTTCTTCAGTTCTGGTTGGGAACAGGCTCATGGGAACAAAAATCTATGAGTATGTGACGTTAACAGACCCGACCAGACCTCAGTCAAACACGTTTGAATTTTTAAAGCTGACTCCGGACACAATTGGTAGTATATACCGATTACTGACCTAACTAAGAACACGTGTTGCCAATAGCCAATGAAAAAGAGTACAGAGGAAACAGGAAATAGTGTGAGAAGATGAAGACGACAGAATGTAGCGGGGATATGAAAATAACGGCTGCAAAACGCCAGTTTTCTTCTTGGATTTCAGTTTTTCTTTGTGGATTTCTCAGAGCAGATAGCAGCTCAAACAGCACCAGCGAGCTGTTTCTAATCCACGTTTGTTTACAGGAGCGAACCCCACCTCGTAGACACAGTTGCTTTTGCAAGAGTTTAATGCATTCAGTTAGTTTGACAAGTCACGTAGTGTGTGATCCTTCATCAGCTGTGTGATCCCCAGCCTTTCACTCGTCATAAAAAAATCTGCTGAAACCAGTCATTACTTACTGTGAGCTCCGAGTCTTTTTAAAATCTGTCATGACTGTGAAAGTTTTGTAGCGTGTCCCTAGTTTCAATGTAGGTAGGTACGGGGGCACACGCTAACGTGGCACTCTGCAGTCCTTTTTTGTCCGCCAACCTCCCTGCTGTTCAAACCACGTTGCCTAGAGTTGCCCTAGCACTCTAGATCTCAAACAGACAGTACTTTGAGCAGGCTCCAGAGACAGGTTGTGGGCCAAGCCCTTGTAAAAGTGCAGGTGTCCCGTCCCCCCCCTTGTTAGCATCATCTTGTTTGGCACAAACTCCATCCAGCAGTAGCTGAAGAAATATGGAAGTGAAGTTGTCAAAAAGGTGTCCAATCATTGCCTCACAAGACTCTAGCAAGACTGGATGGACCAAGGAGCAAAAGACTTTGTGTCGTCCACTTCCTCCACTTCTGTTCTCCCTCTCTCTAGTCTTCATACAGGTCTCTCTGGCTCTGGAGTTAGACGTTTTTGACAGTGTTTGTCTGCGTCATGTAGAGTTTCTCTCCTCTGACCGGTCGAGGCAGATGGCCAACTCCCTAGAGCCCTGGTTCTGCTGGAGGTTTTTCTCTTCCATTAAAGAACATTTTTCCTTCCCCCTAGGCTTGCCCTCAGAGGTTTGGTTGGGTTTGCTCTCTGTGTAATCTTTAAGGCTTTGGCATTGAATTATGAAGCACTTACAGATAATCTTTGATTATAATTGCCACGTGATCTTGCACTTATATAGCGCCTTTCTACCCTATGGCACTCAAAGCTT
Organism: Pseudamia nigra; assembly: GCA_029823295.1. Taxonomy (NCBI): domain Eukaryota; kingdom Metazoa; phylum Chordata; class Actinopteri; order Kurtiformes; family Apogonidae; genus Pseudamia; species Pseudamia nigra. Next base: position 5,469 of record JAQQAE010009195.1, read on the forward strand.
TCCATTCAATGTGGGGTTCTTGCTCAGGGACACTTCAGCCTGTGGACATGAGAAGCCGGGATTTGAACCACTAACCCTTTGGCTCCTGGACAACCCACTCTGCCTCCCTGAATACCACTGAACTGAACTGAATGTTTGTCCCAGTGCTCAAATACCAAGATTGCCACCTTGTGTTCTCCAGTGGATGCATCACCCCCTGTGCAAGTCTGAAACAAGTGGAAAGGTAAATTGCACGGCCATGACCTCCACATTCTCCACAGCATCCAAAAAAACCCCCAAAGACCTGGATGCTCATCTTAGCCCAGGAACCCCGCAGCTGTAGCACCTCCACACCACCAATCTTTCAAGTGCCTGTTACAGCCCTTTCATACCAACAGGGAACCGACACGGTTCTAGATCCTGAACATAGTTCTGATGCTTGGTTGCCAGCCGGAACCAAAAAATACTTATTTTTATTCTAGAACTAAAGTGAACATGTCATTTCTACAGATTAAAAGAAGACACTGAAAACAAGTCTAGGAAACTGATCAATATTTTATATGTAAATAGATGGGAAATAATGAACAAACTAAAAAATTAAAAAAAATTGTGAGATTACAAACAAAATTGACAAACAGCTGGATGTGGGTATAAGTTGTATTAATTCTCCACCCACCATTAATGAAATGTCGCTGATTAGAATATTTGGACTTCAGCAGATACTGTATCATTAAGACATAGATGAAAACTGAAATAAAGGCTTTGGCTTGGATCTCTCAGTTTGTGTCCACTGTTCAGCAGTATCTAAGTTGCTATATTAAACAGTGAATACAGAGGGAATTTTAAACGGTCATTTTTGTGATAAACCAGGATGAAATTAAAAGATTATACAAGCGAATCATTGGTATTTCGCTGTGGCGACCCCTGAGGGGTTATTATATGCACCTTAAACACCTTTAAAGGTAATGTTTATTTCATTATTGTCGACAAGCGTTTCCAAAGCTGTTGAGTGTAACTGTAAATTTAACAGGCTATAATTATTGTTTTAAAAATGGGTTAAATTCACATTTGACCTGAAACCTAGACACAAACTCAGGCTTTTTCTCAACTTTTCTTCATCTTTTTAATTATTTAGATTCAGTAATGGAGATAAATTACTGCTCCAGTCTCAGTCTCCAAAAACGGCAGCAGACTCATTATGACTTTAATGAGTCTGACATGAGAGGGAGATGAAGAGGGGAGTAGATGGAAGACAAGAGAAGTCTATTTTTACTGTCACATTTATTTTTCTGATTCTTCTGACAAAGTCATGCCTCATGTTCATTTGAAATGCAGTGGAATTTTTAAGAATATAACAGCATTTAAAAAAAAAACAGCCACAAACACACAACTGAATGATTTTTGTTGCTTTACAGAGGTAAAAACATTATAATATATTAATGTATTCTTACATTTCTCTCTATAATCACCACCAGAGGGAGCTCTTTAAAGCAAAATAATACCTGGAGTTAAACAAAATGAATTAACTGCAGTTCTTTGTGATGCAAAATATAAATTCTCCTCTTATTCTCTAAATAAACAAAGTTCTAACATGGCCTCTATTGACAGTGTGTGATGAAGTCAAATCGCTGCTCAGCCTCCATTCATTTAAAATCTCCTGACAGTGTGTTTCCACCCGCTGCCAACACTCAGCCCGGTAGTTTAATATCACTTACAGCTGTTTATTTATGACTCAGATCCCCTCTATGTTCTTAGCTTAATTACTTCAGGGTTATGTTTAATCACTGATGCAGAGACTGCAGACAGAGCAGAAAACGAAGTGAGAAAAACAAAAAAGTGAAAAGAAGAGGTGAGAACACACCTGATTAATGAAGAAGAAATACAACAGTTGCAGATACTCAGCCTAAAATGAACTCCCGAATAAAAACACATACACATTCCATCAATGAACAATGACCCGGGCTGTTCAGTGACGCCAATGCAGAAGACAGTTAAAGTTGTAATACCGCTGTTGGCCACTGGGGCTCTGTTCAGTAGCCTCCATGTGGCCCTGAGTCCCAGAGTTACGTTGGACTTCACTCTAAAAATACTAAGGGGACAGATTTTTGTCACATGGTCTCAAATGTTTTATTTTGAGCCTCTAAAAAGCGATTTGATGGGCCATCTTTAACTTTTTACTTTATTAAGATATTTCAAATAATCCAACAAATCACTGCTGCACCGGGCATTGTTTTACATGTCGCTATGGTAACCTGACTTGCCAGCAGAGCATAGATTTATCTGACACACGCTGAGCTGTAGTTGTGGTAAGTGTGTACACTACCAACACCGTGATGTGATTTACCGTATTTTCTGCGAGCCGCAAGCTGTCCATCAAGTACGCGGCCGGGGCTGCGCGCCTGACGCGAGTTCATTATGCATTTTTTGGCTTGCGCGACTAACATACTGGAGCGACATATCACCAGGAAAATATGGTAGTTCGTCAATGCTTTGTGAAGTTTTACCGCTCCAGTAAGCTAGCAGTTGGCACTGGCTTAAACGTAAGACCCCTGACCGCCATTTGCCCAAATGTGGTTTTGTCCAAATGTGGTTACATCCTGGTTACATTTCGGAAACACAGACACACACTTAATTTCTTGATGGAAACACCTCAAATTTTCAAAAAGTTTGAAATTGTGCGTCAAAAACCTGGCTTCTTAAAAGTTATGGAAAAGTCCGGTAACAAAAAAAGTAAATGTGCGTCACTTGATGGAAACACAAAGCGATTGAAATGATGTCAGTCACTCGCGTTGGCAGTTGCTAAGCTAAGCTAATAGCTAAGTCACGGTGACATCACATGTGTTCGGCTTGGGTTAAAGCTGTTCTGGGAGCCTGCATGACATTTTGTGGTAGAAATGTATTGTTCCATTAGATACGGTAGTGGATGGAGATACAGTTGTTCTGTTCACTGAAGGACCAGGTCGAGCAGGATTAGACAAAACCCACAGTTTTCGAGTTGTTTTGACCACAATTTGGCTCTTGTCTGGGTTGCTTCCATCCAAACATTAGCTATGTTTACATGGACACAAGTAGTCAGATTAAAAGCCTGACCGGAATAAAAATGCTTCATGTAAACACAGTTGGAATGTTCTGAACCAACCACACTCCGTTGAATTAAAATTTCCTCCTGATTGAGACAGGTGGGTTACAGCGATTATTGATTTGATCAGTGTGCATGTAAACATTTCTTCCAAAGTACTGGGTAGAAATGATCCTTCCTGTCTGTGAGGTATGCATCGAAGTAACGTATTTCAGCATGTATGGGAGCTGGTGGCAGACTTGAAACAGAACTGGTTTGTATCTGACACAAACACATTGCCAGAAATATTAAAAGAACTTCTTCTACTACTGTTTCTGGTACGTTACACAATTCTGCACATGATTTATTCCTTTCAAACATGTGATGCGTATAAATGCACCATAATCGGACCAACATTTTCAAGGTCCGTGGAAACAGTAAAGTTCTAATCCGAATTGTAGCCAGATTAAGCTGATTTTGCAAATGTACACATAGCTGCTGCCTAAGTTTTTGTTTCAAATACGTCAACGTCAAAGACTAAATGAAATTTTTACTGTACGTCCGTTTCACGTTTACCTTTCATCCATGCACTAAATTGTGCGCCTTCCTGAAAAGACAACATTTTTTAAGATGGTATAATATTTTTCTGCTTTTCCTCTCAGATCCGTCGTAGCCCCTTTTGGTTGCACTGGTTTCTTTAGCCGTATGAACTGGTTTCAAAGGTTTCTTCTGCTGTATCGCTAGGAGACGGTGCGTTTGCTGCTGAAGCATTTTGGACTTCAGACTGGAGCAATAATCCAGTGGCGCTTCATTCAGCCAAAGCAATAAGCTAAAGACGTCTCCCCTCGGAGCCACATGCCTTAAAACCAATAAACTCAGAGCAAAGCATAATGAAATAGACGATTCAGAGAGAGCATCCACAGAGTCCACAATCAATACAGAGCAGACCAGAGCAGAGGAAAGGTACCTCTTTACTCCTGACTTCAGTATTTACACTGAAAATCTGCTGGAGGGGAATAAGACAAACCAGTGAGCAGTGTAGCTTGTTTTTAAACCCTGTGCTTGATTTTGTGTGCATTTAAGGTCAGAATTTTGCACTGTTTTTTTTTTTGCTCCCATCTCTGCTGCGTATGGCGACCCTGAAGGTCAGAACACATTTCACCAAAGAACGTATCAGAAAAATCACAGTGGAGCATGAAAATCCACTGAAAAGAATAACACGTTCAAATATGCACATTGATATATTTTATAAAATAGAAAATTATATCTGTAACAGACCTTCCCAGTATGGCTGTAATGTACACGCACTAAGAAATTAAACAGCTACATGACAGAAGGGAATTAAGGATTCAACTTTGCTGCTTAGACAACAGAAAAACTGATGTATAGTGCATACATTTGAATTATTCTTTTTTATGGTTCACTATTTGCACTAATTTTCATTACAGATGCCACCTGAGGAAGAGGGATTAAACAAATCATCATCTGTTAGTTCAAATATTCTCTCCACACTGATAGTTTTCAAACATGGTACACATTTTTGAGCACTCGGATGTCCACATACACTTCCTGTCTTGAAAAAAATGTCATGTATTCTTCTATTCCGTTTAGCTTTGACTGGTCCATAAATCCCCTTCCAGTTTTGAGCCAAAAGTTGTCTTGTAGTCAGAGGTGAGTGACAGATCATTTTCTGATCCTTATTGAATTATGCCACCATATACACATGTGATGTCTGAATTTAAAAGATGACCTTCTAGGTGAGAAAATAGCAGTTTGTCCTACAACTGTTGAGATATAAAGCTGTGAAACTACTCTGCACAATTTGAGTCTCTGCAGCTCAACATTAACAGGTGTAATTACTTTCGCCTCTTTATGGCTGTGACAGGCCCTCTAGTTCAATTGCATTTCAGTTAGTAGCATTTTTTTGTCAATATCTTGTACTGATGGAGAATCAAAGAGCGGCATAAAATCTTCTGCAATATATCTCGAAGGCTCCCACAGTGGTTCAGGTTTGGACCCTGGAGGTTTGGATCCATGTGTGAAATTGATGAACCACTCTTTTGCTACTTGAGCAGTGTCATTTTGGATTGTGTCATCACGGAAGAAAAAATGGAATAAACAATAACAGCGAAATGAGAAGCTTCTCACTGCACCAGTTAGGGTTAAATAATTTGCTGCAGGTGAAACATATTAATCAATGCAGTAATTATCTGCTAGAAGGTTCTGAAATATTTTCTTAATTAAATTTTATTTGGATGGGCAGAAGATTTCAAGTTGTTGTAGTTATTACATGCTGTAGAATAGAAATGTACACGCAGTCAGATGAAAGGGAAAAATCATAGAGCGTATTTATTAGTGGACAAAGTGACTACGACGCCACCCATTGGCTGTTTTGAGGCCAATTGTGTTGACATTTTGGAGCCAAAAACATTATATAACCATATTCGGACGACTGATGGCATAGCTACCAGTGCGTAGTATGTCAGGGGTCTCATGGCTAAGCTAATGCTAACTGCTAACTTACTGCCATGGTAACACTTCACCAAGCTTTTACAAACAAAGTCATAAAGACTTACGAGTGTATCTCAGGCAAAGCTATGCTTTATTGAATAAACAGAAGATGCAAAGGTCCGACTCGCCCAGTTGTTGTTCACGGGTTAGAACTGTTTTGCATTTCCTCCGTGCTCGGTGTGGCTACTAAAATAGTTTGATAGGTATTGTTAAAATGTGCGTAAAGGTCGTTGGTGTTACGCTGAATATATGAGGTTAGAGCCACAGAAAAGACAAAGCCCATTTTAGTGGACGCTCCTTATCGTCTCCATGCAGGGTTTTGACGCTTGACACCAGGAAGGACGTGTTCTTTCCACACAAACATTGACACAGTGTCCATTTGCTTGTCTGAGTCTGCGAATGCAGACAAATGGATGATACCATAACACAGATGGTGAAAAAGAAAACTCATACTTTCTAGAAATTCTGTAAATAAACATAGCCATCAATAAACTCGATGATGACTTTGGCAGCTTTTACAATTTGGTCTGTTTGCACTGTGCTGTTGATTGCTGGATTTCTGAAAATCAATACTACATACAGTATAATCCCTTTAAGGAGCTGAAAGATTTCTACCTTTTGATGCACTTTAGGAATTGAGGCATCATTGATGGAGGTTTTAAATCCATTTCTGGCTCAGACGCAGGAGGCACAAAACGGAGAAGAGCTGCTGGTTTTAGATGACAACGACACCAACTTCCAGAACTGACAATAAAACTTATGGAAATCATCATTTTTGTTTGATGTCTTGATGTAATATTTTATATAATCATTTTGTGTGTGTGTGTGTGTATTTTTAAAGATTTTATGTTTGTTTTGTCTGTGTTACTGTGTCTGGCTTTAGTCAAAATACAGTCTCACCAGTGTGGCTTAATACATATCAGCCCTGGTATATAATTTTCTTTCGGGACAATTTTTTGTGTGTTGAACAGCAAAAATGACATGTGGCAAAATGTTTAAATATTCATTATGTTTGATATTATGAACAATTAAAATCCAAAATGTGCTTCCTTTATTGTATACTATGGCGTATGCGTGGAGATGTTTCTGAGCTACTTTAGACCTTCTTAGTACGGCTTTATGCACTCTGTCTTACTGAGTAGACAGTGCCATCTGTTGGCCATTTGTAAGTATTACAGCACAAGAAAATTCATTGCAGACTTCTTTTGTTGCAAACTCAATTCAGATGTGCTCATGAAAGTTCCATTCTAGTTAGTTCTATTCTTTAATTAAAACACAGACTCGCACAAATAAAATAAAATGAAATGGTTACGTCATCAGCCGCAGAACAGAAAAGCAGAGCATGTTTCGTGAATACATGTCTTTCAAACAGATGGCAAGAAAAAACAAAATGGATTAGAAGAACAAACTTGCATTCAATAAGACAAAATGTAAAATACAGTAAATATATATAGAAGTGCATGTAAAATAAACCCCATGCCTCTAAAAAAAAGTAAATAAAAATCAGATTTACAGCAATCCTAAATTATTTCACCCCATATTCCTGAAAACATCTGACAATAATTATGGCCAAGCATTTCAGATTCATGCCATGGATAATCCAAAGATACACCATGGATGACCTCAAGGGCACCAAGAAAATTAAAAAAACAAATATGAGATACGGTGTGACTTCCGGTAGTTGTACATCCAACACGCCCGCATCAGTGTTGGATGGATTAAAAACATTAAGACAGTTATCTCCTATAATATCCATTATTGTTGAATTAGTTTGTCTCTTGTGTTTTACCACCAGTGTTGATGTTTCATTACACTTACTGTAAGTTTCCATATGTGGATAAAAAGAACATATCTTAGCTTTTAGTATCACATTAAT
>JAQQAE010009196.1:0-14752 GCA_029823295.1 Pseudamia nigra
GGGGTGTGTAATACATACTTTATATGGGAGTTTGTCGTGGGTCCAGAACGGATTAATTGATTTTACATGTATTTTTAATGGAAAAAGTCGCATCGGAGAACAACTGATTCGGATAAAGGCCGTGACGCCGGAACGGATTATCATCGTTATCTGAGGCACCACTGTACTGTGATGTACATTTGCGGTGTGTGAAATTGGACATGTCCTTACCTGTAACTGGGAGGGGGGCCACGGAGAATGAGTCAGATGTCGGACCTGAGAGCTGTGTCGCCCCAGACCTCGGTGGATGCTGCAACACTCATCACATATCAACACCCCCCTGTTCACGGAGGCCCAGCGTGGTTCTGGAAGGAAAACACAATACCTTACACTGAGTATTTAGTTGAAATGAAGAATGACACTATCCAGAGTGTCCAAACGTATCAGAGGCTCAAAATGTAATGACCTTTAAACCCTTTTGAGTCATTTTAATCAAATTTAAGGCTGAGCTTTGGACAGTTAATCCATAACATCTCAATTTTGCCGTGAATGAATCCAAATTTAAATTTCTATCTATTTTACTCTTTAAATGTGAAAGATAAGATGATTACAAATGAGGACTGAATTTATTTTGATGTTTACAAAAAAAACAAATAAATATGCAAAAATTTAGTCAACATAAAATCCAAAATCACACAATTTAACTAATCAAGACTGAACACTAATTCAAGAAAAAATAAATGAGGTACATCCATTTGGTTTTTTTCATGCCATGTCCACATGGTTTTCAGAAACGTGGTCATCCACACTAACCTGCATAAACACGCCGTAGAATGCTATCATGACCATGTCAAACATACTGTATAAGAAGTGCTCCTTCTCATCTGCTCTTCAACATAAATAAGCAGCTGTGTTTGTAAATTCAAAGTGTTTGCAGGCATGTAAACAATAGTACCACCTTAAGAGCATAAGGCATTTCATGGCGTTTCCTCTTATTGTAATGCCTAGAGTGATTTTTAATTAACTTCCAGATTATAAATTCGCATTTTATTGTGAAGGGTCAAAGCTGATGTGGATTGTAACATGAGTCGTTGTCATAGTTGTGTGGGAGACAGCAGAAAAGTTTCCTCCTGGTTTGGGATAAACAAAGGTTGTACACATGACGTTAATGTATTTTTCAATGTTTTTTCATTTGTATAGCGCTAATCATAATCGACGATTATCTCTAGGTCTTCACAATTCAGGGCCAAGACCTCGGACTATTCAGAGAGTAAACCCAACAGAACCACCAAAAGCAAACCTTTTTGTCTCATACTGTGGCGTTCCAGATCTTAAAACTCAGTTTCCCCCTGCCCAAACATAGGCACCAAAAAAAAAGTTCTCCAAAATCTTAACTTTGGCCAGAGTTTTCAGAAATGATCATTTTCAGTGATCGGATTTGGCGTTTTCATGTGGATGACAGGCACAAAAGCATGAGAAAATATCCATTTTCCAAATTAACCAGGTACGTGTAGACATGGCATCAGTCAATTCGATTTCAGTTTCATTTTTTTTTACCATTTTATTCATTTCTGGTCACTTTGAACATTAGTCAAAAAATTATCTGCAAAATCCATAAAAAGTAAGATAAATACTTAAGGAAATGAACAAAATACACACAAAATGAATAAAAAACAAAATAAACACACTCAACAATCAAGAAACTGAAAAAAAGAACAATGAACAAATTTGACAAAATAGAACAAAAACAAAGTGAATGTAAAGAGAAATAAAAAATAAAGAATAAAATAAACATGACTGTAAATATATATCCACAAAAAGGAATTATTATTACTAATGATAATAATAAATTACAAAATGAGCAAAATATCTTCAAATTAAATACAAATAAACAAAATAAATAAAATGAACAGAAACTATCCACAAAATGAAAAGAATGAGAAAAAGAGACTGTCAAAATGATTGAAAATAAGAAAAATAATTAAGAAAATTAACCAAATAGCCAACTAAATAAACAAAGAAATCAAGAATATGAACAAAATAGCCATTAATTGAATTATACTGAATGGAAATGAACAAACTAATCAAGAAAACTGACAAACTAATTAAGAATAGGGATAAAATATATACAAAATGAGTAAAAAAACAAAACCATGAACAAAGTTTGAAAATGATCAAAATGAAGAAGAAACTGAGCAAAATAATAAAAAATATGGACAAAACATTGTCAAATTAAATACAAATAAAGAAAATAATGGCGAAAATGAACAAAAATAATCCACAAAATTGATAAACTGAAGATAAAAGATATTGACAAGAAATAAATAATTAGAATCGTAATTTTAAAAAACATAGTAAAAATAATGCACGAAATGAGAAAAAAAATCTCATCAAGAAAATAAAAATAAGCAAAATAATTCGTACAATTAGCTAAATTATTCACAAAAATAACAATGACCAACAATATGATCAAAATATCCTCAAATACCAACTAAAGAAGCTAACAAACTAAACTCGGTACATGTGACAGTATTGACGGTACAGAAAATTATGGCATAAATACCCTAATAACTTTCGTACGTCTGGAAACACTGACTCGTCTACAGGCCATTTATCATTCAAATGTAAGTTTCAGGGGCAGACAAGTTAATGACATTATAAACAGTCCGGCTACGACACGTTCCAACATGTCTCCACTTTACTTAGACGGCGTATACAACCATTAGAATTAGCCACACACCCTGTAGCTAACAACAATTAGCTCACCCCCATTCGGCTACGTTCACTGCGTTAGCTAATTGGACGTTAAGTTAAGGTTAGAGCTAGCTGGTTAGCTGGACAGCTAAGGCTAGCTTGTTTGACATCCTACCCGGAGCACTGCAATCAGCGCAGACCTCTCTGCTTCGCAGTCGCTTTGACATCCCTTAACACAAACTGTCACGACGCAGACAAAGCAGCTGTTGGTACGGTACGATGCAGCGCAGTTAGCCTAAATGGAAACAAGACAGTCCGCCCTACTAGAATAAATTTAACGATTGTAGCAGACGGCGCAACAGAGGCGTCCGTGTGCCCTCCCTACTGTTAAACAAAGCGGTGTCCCGTCCCAATACGGCCCCCGTGTCTCCTCGACCGCCTCCTTCCTTCTCTGTTTTCTTCCTTCTCTGCTTCCTTCCACTTCTGTCCTACAAAGACAGTCAGCAGAGAACATGACTTGAACAATTTAATTATTTTTTTGAAAGCATTTTCTCGAGTATTTTGATTATTTTCATTCATTTTTTGTCTTTTTTGTGTCTAATTTAATTCATTTTTAATTTCATTTAAATCTTTTTGTTCCTTTTTAGATTATTATTGATTGTTCTGATAATGTTTCCTTATTTTCCTTTTAATTATATTTATTTTTGTTCATTTTTCCCTTTGTGTCTGGGTTGATTCATTTAAATAATTATTCTTTCTACCAGTTTCTTCTTTTTTGTTTCTTTTTAGCATCTACCTCATTGTTTTGTTCATGTTTATTTCACATGTATTTTCTTTATTTTTTGGTTGTTTCTTCCTCTTTTATTTTTAATTTGCTTCATTTTATAATTATTTTTTATATATTTTTGGTTTATTTTTCTTTTTTTTGCATCTAATTTGGTGACTTGATTTTTTTTCCTTTTTAGCATGGTTTATTTTGCCTTGTGTTTATTTTTCTTCATTCTTCTTTTTTTAGTCTAATTTGGTTCATCTACTTGATTATCCTGTTAATTTTTCTTTTTGTGTTGTTCATTTTTATTTATTTTGTTTATTTTTGTTAATTTTTCTTCTTTTTTGGGTCTAATTTGGTTTATTTGCTTAGGAATTTTGCTGTTTATTCCTTCTTTTTACTTCTTTTTAGAATCTTGTTGTTTGTTCATGTTTGAAGATTTTTCTCTGTTTAGTTTTGTTTTTCTTCTTTTTTTCTTGTACTTTGATTCATTTCTAGATTAATTTGTATATTTTGCTCTTATTTTGTTTATCTTTGTCCATTTTTACTTTTTGAGTCTAATTTGGTTAACTTTACCTGTTTAATTTGTACATTATTAGGCGGGAGGGGGGGAGGTTATTATCATTGAGCTCTTTTAGTTATTTTGATTTTCTGTTAATTTGCTTGATTGTTTTGTTTTTTTGTTTTGTGTTCTTGGTTATATTGTACAGTTTTACACGGTGGTGCAGTGGGTAGCACTCGTGCCTCACAGCTAGAAGGTCTCTGGGTACTCTGGCTTCCTCTCACAACCAAAAACATCCAATCGAGGTGAATTGGTTACTCTAAATTGTCCATAGGCATGAATGTGAGTGTGAATGGTTGTCTGTGTCTATATGTCAGATAGACATATATAGACATAAACACAATAAGGGGTAGAAAATGAATGGACACTTGATTGAGGATGTGGATGCAGGATGAAGAATCCAATATCTGACTTTATATTTGGATTATAACTACAGTGATTCTGAAAAAATTAACAAATGATCATCTAAATAATAAACATAAAATTAACAAATAATTAACAAAATTAAAGGAATGAGAATCAACAAAATAGTACAGAAAATGAAGGAAGTAAAAAAGGTGTTTGCTTAAAAAATTAACAAAATTAGAATGAACAGAATAATAAACAAAATTCATAAAATAAACAACAGTTAACAAAATAATTAACACATTTATAAAAAACACCCCACTTAATCAACAATATGTGTGAAAATACACAAACAAAAATGATGAACAAAATGTATAAGTGAACCAAAATGAACAAAATATTCAACAAAATATATTAAAATGAACAAAGTAATAAAAAATATATAAAAATGAGCAAAATAACCAACAAAATATATAAAAATAAACAATAAATGAACCAAATAATAAATTAATAAAATCAACAATAAAATGTAAAAGATAAACAAAATAATTAGCAAAATGTTTAAAAATCTAAGAAATCAACGAAATGTATTTAAAAAATCAAAGTAATCATCTAAATGTATAAAAGTTAAAAAATAATAAACAAAATTTGTGAAGAATGAAAATAAATCTACAAAATATATACAACTGAGCAAAAATTGGACAGTATAATCAGAAAAATGCATAATAATGATCAAAATAATCCACAACATGTAGAAAAATGAACCAAAAATGAATAAAGTTAACAATAGCCTGTATAAAAATGAACAAAATAATTCACAAAATGTATTAAAAATGAACAAAAATGGTATAAATATGAACAAAATAATCAACTAAACATTCAAATGAACAAAACGATCAAGAAAATGAACAGTGTAATGCACGAGCTGAAGAAAAACTGACGTAAAATCATGAAAAATCATTAAAATTGAGACTAAGTTTGGGGAAGGCTTCTCCCGTGGGTCACGTGGTCGTGTGAGAGTCAGCGCGCGGATCATGTGCGGAGGTGTTGCGTTGCATATGGCCACAGCTCCGTTGTGTCAGTGCTGCTGTGACTTTAAAGGGGTGTTGGTTCACGCAGAGTGGGCACACAGGTTGAACTGAGTCGGCCAGGAGACATCGGAGCTTACATTTCACAGCCTCTCCACATATTTCCGTGCGTAAAACCGTGCGTGTCCACTGTTTTCCCTGCGTGGAGCCATGGGAGGTACGAGCATCTTTGTGATTTGCGTGTCGTGAGCTGCTCGTCGTCGTCATACATTTGCCGCTTTCCCCCCCACGAGCAGCCTGTTCATCATGTTTTCTCCCGTGACAGAGGCCGAGACGCGTCAGAAACTGCTGCGCAATGTCAAGAAAGAGGTTCGTGGCATTTTCTCTTCATCACGTTGTGTTTACGTGACGCTGGCAATGGGATGCGTGGACGTGGATGTGTTGACGAGGCCTGAGTGTAATGAATAAAACAGTGAGAGTGGGCGAATTGCAGCAGCAGTAGCGGTGTGTTTTGAAGCTGGTGTGCGTGTGATGATGCTGATGCTGATGGTGGTGATGACGATAATGGTGCTGATGAGAGTGATGCTGAGGATGAGGGGGACGGTGATGATGGTGATGATGAAGACTGGATGCAGATGGATTGGCCATGTGTTTGTGTGTGTGTGTGTGTGTGTGTGTGTGTGTGTGTGTGTGATTCACCATGTTGATGATGGGCTAAACTTCCATTATATGACCTTGGAGTGGGTTTCTGCCTTTAACTCTCTGACATTAGTGGAAGCCCACCGCTTCACCTGTCATCCTGGGTCAGCTTGGTCATTAGTTTGTTCATTTTTAGCCATTTTGTTGATTGTGTTGTGTATTTCCTGTTTGTTTTTGTGCACTTTGCTGATTGCTTAGCATGTTTGTTCATTTTTGTACATTTAGATTATTTTGTCTGTTTTTATACATTTACATTTTGTTGATTATTTAGTTGATTTCTTTGTTCATTTTGTTTTACGTTGGGTTGATTATTTTGTTCATTTGTCCATAATGTCCTCCAGTTTCTTTCACGTCACCTGCCCACCACAGCCTCTAGTGAGCCCAGCCTCCCTCCAGCCGTATGTCTTGCTGTTTTTCATCTCTCTGATGCTACCTCGCCAGCAGACCACAGCATAAAAGAGTGCACTTGCAATGACTGACTGGCAGCATCTTAGGGCACACGTCAAGGGACCTGAGCCTCCATAGGAAAAATAGGCGACTCTGACCCTTTCGATACAGTGCATCTGTGTTCTGGGACCAGTCCATCTTGTGGTCCAGATGTACACTAAGATATTTGTATGTCGGCACCACCTCAATGTCCATGCCTTAGTTCTTCTGAAGTCCAGAACCATTTCTTTTGTCTTGGTGGTGTTCATCAGGAGGGACTTTTTCTGACTCCAATCACAGAAGACATTTATCAGATGTATGTACTCCCCTTCCTGTTTGTTCTTGATGCATGCCACGGTAGCAGTGTTATCAGAGTATTTTTGGGTGTGTCAGGACTCACAGTTTTATTTGAAGTCTGATGTGTACAGCGTGAACAGGAATGGAGCCAAAACTGTCCCCTGTGGTGCTCCAGTGCTACTGATTATTACGTAAGGGACACAGGTCCCCAGCCTGACGAAGTGGGGTCTTCCCGTCAGGTCGTCTGTGATCCAGGAAACAAAGGAGGGGTTCACCCCTCATCCCTTTGAGCTTGTCTCTGAGTATATAAGGTTGGACTGTATTAAATGTGAAGGAGGGGGATTTGCTGCTGTGCTAGACTTTATTTTGTTTATCTTTATACATTTTGCTACTTGTTCATTATCTTATTCATTTTTAAGTCATTTTGATTTAGTTTGCTGTTTATTTTGTTCATTTGTTCAATAGTTTTTATTTATTTTCTGTCCACTTCTCATTTTGTTGATTGCTTTTGTTAAGTATTATACATTTTGTCCATTTTTAAATTTCTTGTTCATTTTGTTGATTATGTTGTTGATTTTTATACATTTTGCTGATTGTTTTGTTCATTTTGAACATTTTGTTGATTATGTTGTTTGTTTTTTGCTCAGTTTTTTTCACATCCAGATGTTCTGGAAAACTGCACAAACTGGAAAACTGTTTGTACCATTTATTGATGATTTTGTTCATCTTTTGTTCATTTTTAAACAGTTTTCTGATTATTTTTTAATTTGTTCATTGATTTTGTTCAGTGTTTGTAGATGTGTTTTGCATATTGTTCAATATTTTGTTAATTATTGTCAAATTTACCTTTTTATATGTTGATTTTTATTCATTTTTGTTAATTATTTTGTTCAGTTTTTCAGTTCTTTTTGTACATGTTGCTCATTATTTAGTTAATTTGTGTTTGCTTGGTCAAACGAAATTCACTTAAATTCCTGATAATCATTACATTGTTAATTTTGCTGTTAATTTAGTTAATTTCTTTATTCATTATTTTTTTATTGGATTCATTATTTTGTTATTTCAATTTATTTTGAAGGTCATTTTGATATTCCTTGTTACAAAAACAAAAGCAAAAATGTCTTCAGTTTTTGTTCATTTCAGGGATTACATTTTCATTTTTATGTTTGTGTGTGCTTATTTTTAATGAAAACCAGTGTTCGTTCAAATGAGATGCCACATTTCTCTTTTGGTTTTTGAGCTTAAAAAGTTAGAGAACCATTGCACAACCAGTTTTTAAGATGGTACATCAGAAAATCCCATTTTATGTCAAAGTCCGGTCAGATGCTGGTGTTCTGTTCAGATATATTTCTGCACACATCCAAACTGCTCCGTGACTCCACTCCACCCCCTGGGGACACAAAACACCATCTTTTATTCATTGCAGAGATGACCGTTACTTCTAGACTTAGCTTGTTTCTGCCCCCTCACTCCTCCTTCCAATCCTCCCTCCACTCCTACCCCCCTCCTCGTGTGACTCACTGCCTGTCAACCTTCCATGACTCCTGGGAACACAGCTTCCACAAATGAGGAGCTTCTGTGCATATACATGCACACACATACGCAATATACAAATTATTTTCAACCTATATTCAATTGAATTCTCTACAAAGACAAGGTATGCAGTGCTTAAACTCATAAGCTTTATTTTTTTGTGCAAATATTCACTCATTTTGAATATGATGCCTGCAACACATGCTAGAATAGCTGGGACAGGGACAACAAAAGACTGGGAAAGTTGAGGAGTGCATTGGAACATTCCACAGGTGAACTGGTTAATTTGAAACAAGTGAGTGTCGTGTTTTGGTATAAAAGGAGCATCCCCGAAAGGCTCAGTTGTTCTCAAGCGAGGATAGGATGAGGTTCACCACTTTGTGAACAACTGTGTGAGCAAACTGTCCAGCAGTCCAAGAACAATATTCCTTAATGTACAAATACAAAGAATTTAAGGATTTCATCATCTACAGTCTGAAGTATCATCAAAAGATTCAGAAAATCTGCAAGTCAGCGGCAAGGATGAAAATCAATACTGAATGTCTGTGACCGTCAGTCCCTCGGGCGGCACTGCATTAAAAACCAACATCACTCTGCATAGACTATTACCACGTGGGCTCAGAAACACTTCAGAAAACTACTGTCATTGTCACAACCGTTGTTTGTTTACCATGCAAAATGGAAGCCACATACAGTATCAACAACACCCAGAAACGGCGTTTCTCTGGACCTGGGTTCATCTGAGATGGACTGATGCAAAGTGGAAAGTGTGCTGTGGTCTGACGAGTCCACATGTCAAATTGTTTTTGGAAATCTGGGATGTCGCTAAAGACGAAAAGGAGCATCCAGATTGTTATCAATGCAACGTTCAAAAGTAGCGTCTGTGATAGTGTGGGGGTGTGTTAGTGGGATAGAATTCCACCTACAAAGCTTCAACAACTAGCATCCTCAATTGCTAAATATTTGAATATTTTTTAAAAGGAAACGTAATGTAACGCAGTGGTAAATACTGGCAGCAAATTTTGGATAATACAAACTCCAACACTTCACTTTGTTTTAATGGCTTTAAGCATATGTTTATTAAACAGCTTTTCATATTTGCAACATGTGAAAGGTTTTTTTTTTTTTAAATCTTAGACAATAGACATTTTTGTTTTAAAATTCTAACACAAAGTGCAGGGAGGTCCCAGGCTCAGCAGCATGTCCTATAAAGTTAAATGAAAGCTTAAACAAATAAATAGCTCCCTAAAGTTTTCCACAGTAAAGCTTAATGAGTTACAGCATTTGGGAGCCTGTAGTTGATTTTATTATGTAAATGTTATATTTTAACAACATGTGATAGCAGGGACCCTGTCATTCAAACATAGGATGCTACTGTACATTGCTAACGATTAATGTTACTATAGTTGACAGAATAGTACAATAGCAATAGGAAAAACTATTCATCCCTGAACACCATGCAGCTCATGTAGGCTTTATGTTGCAGTTAAATTATGTCACAAGTCTTGAACAGTAATATCCTGCTCCTTTCTACAAGAAACTATGAAAGACAATTTCAGGACACACTTCATTTAACAATATATCATTTTCTCAATCAACACAGAAAAGGGTAAACATACGTCTACTATGTTTACAGACTATTGCCATATCAATATTATCAGCAACCTTGTTTCAAGTCATTAACAGACACGTCTGGAGGGACTGCGAGTGAGCAGAAAAACTACCACTTATGTTTATAGAACATTATTGGGCTCACAGTAACGTTTTGTGAGTTGTAGAGGATGTTTATTACTATTTCAGGAGAGTCTGCTGCCTTAACTTACCTTCGAAACATACATCTGTTCTCAGGTGCTTCTCCACTCGGTAAAACTTTCCCTGCTCTAAGCCATGTGTGTATGATCACTGTGCATGCACAGCTTTCACTGCTGATTGGCTGTTACCCGTGTTGTGTCTCTGTGTGTAACCAATCTGGTGGTGTTGTGGGTGGGACAATGCTGGAGAGAGAGTAGTGACTGCAGACCCAGGCCTTTGCTGCAGACAAAGAGGAGCAGCTGCATCAGAGCCAAAATAACCAAGTTTTAAATTGATGTGTTATCAGCCGATGCCGATATATGTCAAAATGTCAGTGCTGATAATCAGTTTATCCATAATCTAAAGTGGTACTAACCTGCTCATTACTGCATTTGAATGATTCACTACAACAGTTGGCTTTGTTTGTTGCAATAATCAGCAGCATAAAAATATATCACACCATGACTGCCATCTAGTCACTCATCTCAGTAAGCGTGGTACATGTGTGTGAAATTGTGAACTCAAATTAAAACGCCGTTGGAAGGTGGTAATAATGCACTAATAACACCATGTTAGACCATAGAAAAAGAAAAGGTGCTGATCATAAAGCATTGGGGGATGCAGTACACATATGCAACTCAGCAACATACTAAGATGTTTGTTGGGATTGATTTACATCTGAGTATCTTTGATATACAACAGATTTTCAGGTTTTTCACCTTCTATGACTTTCTGCCAGAGTAAGTTTGCAAGTTGTATGTATATTTTGAATATGGCCTAAATGTTTTTATATTCATAAAATATAAGTGGATGTTGAAAAACTTAGCGTATTTGTCAGTTGATAGAGACATATTGTATCCTCTTTAACAAGTAAATTTAATTCTTACACATCCCTAGAATATATTACATTTCAGCCCAAAATGCCACAGAGATCCTTGAGTCTCTTCTTCTCTCTTTTGTCTGCTGTTCCCTTTAGGGGTCTGCTTGCATCTGACCCTGTCCTCTGCATATTCTTCTCTCACACCAACTAGCTGCATGTTCTCTTTCACCTCATCCATCTCTTTGGGCTTCCTCTTTGCCTCCTGCCTGACAACTCCAACTTTAGCATCCTTATATATCTACTGTTCCTCGTTTGTATATGTCCAAATCATCTCAATTTGGCCTCTCTGACTTTGTGTCCAAAATGTCCAACCTGAGTTGTCCCACTGGTGTGATAATTCGTCATCCTTTTCATCCTCCTCATTCCCAAGGAAAATCTCAACATATCATAGCCTAACTACCATCTTCTGTACCTTCCCTTTGACTCTTCCTTCTACTCTGTTGTCACCCATCGCTCCTGCCACTTCTCCACCCACTCCACCCTGCCTGTGCTGACTTCTTCACCTCTTTTCCACTCTCTCCATTGCTCTGAACAGTGGACCCTAACTGTTTCTTTTCCAGCTCTACTCATTGTAACCTCATCATTCCACTGGCCTCCCCTTCATTCATACACATGTATTCTGTTTTGCTACAAGTGATTTTCATTCCCCTTCTTTCCAGTGCATATCTCCATCTCTCCACTCTTTCCTCCGCCTGCTCTTGGCTCTTACTACCGATCACAGTGTCATCCACAAACATCGTAATCCACTGGGGTTCCTGCCTGACCTCATCTGTCAGCCTGTCCATCACCTCTACAAACAAGAAGGGGTTCAGCATTGATCTTTGATGTAACCTCACACCTCCACCTTGAACACCTCTGTCACACCTATACTACACCTCACTACTATTGTACTACTCTTATACATATCCCGCACCATCCTAACATACTTTGCCACTCCAGACTTCCTCATAAAATACCACTGCTCTGTCCTCGACACATGTCAGATGCTTTCTCTAAATCCACAGAGACACAGTGTAACTCCTTCTGACCTTGCCTGTATTTCTCCATCAGCTTTTTCAAAGCAAATGTTGCATCCATAGTGCTTTTTCTTGGCATGAATCCACACTAATGTTCACAAATGCCATTTCTTTTCTTAGCCTACCTTCCACTACTCTTTACCATGTCTTCATTGTGTAGTTCATCAGCTTTATCCCACTGTCGTTGCTACAACACTGCACATCACCCTTGTTCTTAAAAATCAGCAGCAGTACACTTCTCCATTCCTCAGGCATCCTCTCACTCCAGCTCACTTGAACTGTCGAGATAAAACCTTTACTCCTGGATTCTATCGTGTCTATATCCACCTGGTTTTCAAATAGACACTTAAATTGGCCACATGATTTTCCAGTCTGTGCCAAGGATTCCATCATGCAGACTGCTTGCACAGCATCTTAGAGTGGGCATGTGCAGCGTCTGGCACCAGGGTCACATGTGGCTCTTTAGCCCCTCCCCAATGGCTCCTGTGGCTTTGTCCAGCGATGGAAGTAACATGTTTTAAAAATAAAAATGGAAAAAAAAACACTAAATCAACAACAAAAAAAATAACAATGAACTGGATAATGAGGAAAAATTAAAAGTAAATCCACATAATTAACAAAATAATTAAGTAAATGATCCAAACCAAGAAAATGAATAAAAATATACAAAATAATGAACAAGGCGTGTGGTTTTCTTTCTGTCGACTGGACTGAGGCTTCCTATCCAGGAAGCTTCTTCAGTTATGAAGAAACTTCCTGGATAGGTAGCGAAACATCTTCCAATCATATTTCCAGTCCAGTCGACAGAAAGAAAACCACACGCCTTGGATACTATGATCTGGATCTTCACAGACAAAATAATGAACATGATTGAGACCAAACTGAACAAAATAATTCACAACATACCATTGTGTCTGAGTTTTCCCATAAATTTGCTGCTGCCAGCCCTGCCCTGTGATTGGTGTCTACCCCTGCCGTCGGCCAGGCCTCGACCACATACCCTCTGTCATGATTGGACCAGTGCCCCAGAACGCCGGCCAATCAGCCCTCAGCTCTCGTCACCTGGTCTATTTAAGGGAGGGCTGAAGAATTTATCCAGGGGCAGCTGTGAATTGACGTGTGCGGCTCGCCTCTGTGTTCCCTGATTTTGTGACTTTTGCAATTCACTTGTACCCGCTCTTAGCACTCGTGCCTACTTCTTGAGACCTGTAACTTGCAACTGGGGACTGGCCTAGGTTTAGTTCATACACACCACTCTGTTTTAGGTCACTTCTGTTAATCACATTAATTTATGGTTAATGTTCACTACTGTGTTCTTGTTCTGGGTTAGTCACATTTAGGATAGTCACAGTAGGTTTCTCTGTTCTTTTGTCTTATCAATGATATTATCAGTTAGCTTGGTTTGAGCAGCACGTGTTCTCCTTTTGATTTGTGCATTGTTTAACCCTGTTTGTTGCACTTGCTCACCAAATAAATTGTCCATTTTTACCTTATCCCTTTTTCCATCGAGTTTTATGTTCCTTCTCTTCCCCCTAGCGAGCTGGGGACATAACAAAAACAAGCAAAATAATATATATATATATATTCCACAAAATTAACAGCAATTAACTAAAATACTCCAAAAAATTTGACAGAAATGATTAAAATGAGCGAAAAAATGAACACAAGGTGAACAAAAAATTATCAGAATAATCAGTTATCAATAAAATGAATGATAGTGTACAAAGCAATCAAGTAAATGAACAAAAAATGAAACTAACCATAAAACCAACGCAGATGCCCAAAATAATAAACACAGAGAAAAATGTTCATGTCATGAGGTTTATAAAAGGTTAATTTTTTTTTTTGTGGCTCTCATTTTTTGTGGGGTCTTGACATCATTTTGTGTGTGCAGGACACTGGTTGTTTCATTCTAGTTTCTCAGTTTGACTTCATGTTACCATAAGCAGCTGCGTCAGACACAGTGTTTTGGCTCACACTTTGCTTTTCTTTTGCAGGTGAAACAAATCATGGAGGAGGCAGTGACCAGGAAATTTGTGCATGCAGACAGCAGCCACATTATCTCCTTCTGTGGTAAATGTTTCCTTCTCCTCAGTCTACTGCATATTCACCGCAGTGGATACCAGGAGTCATCACTATATTTGTGCCATGGGCAGAATTTTTCTATGTCAACATTTCGATTTAAAAAAAATGTGTATTATCAGTCTTTTGTATATTTTAACTTGGTAGAATTACAGCACTTGGCTAAAACATTTTTATTTATTTCTTAAGCGTTCATGGGCCCAGTTGTACAAGAATACTGAAGAATTTACTGAAAACAGATTGCTAAAAGATTTTTGCTGAATTTTATCATCTGCCTATGTAGAAATAAATGGGTTTTTTAAAAATATAATTTTCCATCTAATTATTCAACCTGGAGGCGTGAAAGAACAGTAGAAATGAACAAAATAATCAAGAACATGAACAAAATCAACAACGAAATGAGCAAAAATGAACAAAGTAATCAAGAAAATTGCCTAAACTAGCAATAAAATGAGCAAAAATGAACAAGATTATTAATAAAATGAACAAATCAGCAACAAAATTAGCAAACATAAACAAAAAGGAACATAATAATCAAGAAACTGGACAGAATTTAACAAAAAATATTAAAATTTCAACATAATGAAATGAAAAAATATTATTTACACACTTTTAAGAAACCTTTGTAGTCATTTTGGTGTAAATTTCTGA
>JAQQAE010009197.1:0-14751 GCA_029823295.1 Pseudamia nigra
AATCTTATGAATTATTTTGTCCATTTTGTGCAGTTTTTTTTTTTCATTTTTTTATAGTTTTTGTGAATTTTGTGGATTGTTTTGCTCATTTTGTGCATTTTCTGTATTATTTTGGCATGTTTTTTGATCATTTCTGTCAATTTTACGGGTTATTTTGTCCTTTTTCTGCGTTTATTTTATTATTCTGGTCATTTTTTGATAGTTCTTGTCAATCTTATGAATTATTTTGTCCATTTTGTGCAGTTTTTTTTTTTCATTTTTTTATAGTTCTTGTTAATTTTGTGGATTACTTTGTTCATTTTGTGCATTTTCTTTATTTATTTGGTCTTTTTTATAGTTATTGTTTTATTTTGTAGATTATTCATTTTTATTCTTTTGGTCTTTTTTGATTGTTCGTGGTCATTTTATGGATTGTTTTTATCAGGTTTTTATTTACTTTATTTCGTTGATCATTTTTTTCATAGTTCTTGTATACTTTGTGTATTATTTTGTTCCTTTTTTAACGTTTTCTTTACTAGTTTGGTCGTTTTTTTATCATTCTTTGTTGATTTTGGATCCCAAGGAGGCACAGCATTTGTTTTTGTGCCTTTTAAAACTTTTTGAAACACTTCTCTGTTGTCGTCTTTGTCCGTAGGGAGCGGTTTGTTTCTGATGATCTGTAATGGTCAGCTGATCGCTTACTTCACCTGCCAGAGTGACCAGAGCTACGCCGCCTTCAGCATCTACTGAACCACTACATCCTGCACAGCCATGGGGATTTTCTGCTCGTCTCCACTCGCAGCCCTTTTACACCAACAGAGAACCAGCACGGAGTTCTGAAATTTACACCAAATATGAACCGGAACCAAAAAAACACAGGCGCTTTTCTTGAATCAAAGTGTCATTTTTACAGGTTAAAAGGAGAGGATGGAAACATTTAGACGTCTATGTTCACACTGCAAAACCAAAGCGGCACCAATTTGACCTTGTCACTGATATGTGACTTCGATCTGTTTCCAGACAGTGTGAACAGCACAAATCGCATTGATTCTGACCATTTCAGTTCCAATGTGGGCCACTTCCACATGTGTCCCGAATCAGATGCAGATCTGATCATTTTCAATTTGACTTCACTGTGAACAGTGAGCGATGCTTCAGATTCAGGTTTTTTCTTTTTTCACGCATTGTGTCTAGAGTGGTAAACTGACTTTAAATTTATAGTGATTAAAAAAGGAAGGCAAGAAGCAAAGCAAAATGCAATAACACAGTGAGTTTTTAGACTTAAAATGAACAAAACAGTCAGGAAAGAGGAGCAACGTAAGAAACAAAAGGCCCAAAATAGTTGTGAAAATGAGTAAAAGTGAACAAAATAAGAAGTAAAAGGAAGAGAAATGAACAAACATAAACAAAAAAAAACAAACAATAGGAGAAAAATGATCAAGAAGTTGCAAAGAAAGGAAGAAAAATAATTAAATATTCAAGTAAATGGGCCAAATTAGAACAAACACAAGAAATATGAATAAAAATAAAAACCAAACTGCCGAGATAATGCTTTTAAAAAATGAACAATACAAAACTTTCAAATTGTGTGGCTTATTCATAATTTTTAAATACATTATCAACTAGTAGCCAAAGCATAATTCTGATTGTATTGAAAGTACCATGAGGTCAAAGCATCAGTTTTTTAAATTATTCATGCATGAAAGGGTTTATCGCTGTTTTTTAAGTGAACATTTTCCTTTGAAAAAAGAAACAGGTGCAGGTATGGCATTGACAGGGGGGAGGGTCCAAATCTCTTCCAAACAATCCCATTTGAGTCACTGTCATGGAACCACACACATGTTTATTACCTGTCCAGTGAGAGAGTATAGATACATGTATGAGACAAATTACTTTATGAATTCTGAAAGTTATCCAGGAAAGGACTCCATATATTCTGAAATTTCCCCCACTTTAATGTTGAAGTGTCTTAATTTTCTCCTGCTGCAAACAAAACACGAGCAGCACGCGTCGCCAGCAGGAAACAAAAAGATCAAACCTGTCATTTTAAATGCTAGTATATGCACCTCGTCCTCGATGAAGCCAAACAGAGCATTTGTTGTAGGAGTTGTAGTCTAATATTTAAAATCTTGCCCAGGGTATTCAGTTCAGTTCAGTTGTATTTGTATAGCGCCAATCATAAGCCAAGATGATCTCTAGCCACTTCACAATTCAAGGCTGAAACTTCCAGACTATATGGAGACCTGGTCCTCTGGGTAGGCGGCCATCTGCCTCGACCGGTTGGGGTTAGTAGTCAGAGGAGAGACAAAAGAAAACTATTTATGAAGACTAGGGTAAGACCAGTACGTAATATGTGAGTGAGCATAGCTTCTGCTGCCTTACTGCACATTTATCACAGCATGGACTAACTCCAGGATAAATGGATCATTTGGTTTTTAGATTTAAATTTTTAATTCCTTCTCGAAACAAGGGAGTCCCTAAAATATTATAGTGGCTCATTTGAGATCAACTTTAAATATGTATGGCAGTAAAATACAACATACTGTACATTCACAATCATATAGCATAAAATACAATTTATTTTTGTTCATCTCGCAGATTGTCCATCTAACTCTTGCATCTAACTCTTGTTTTTTTTTTTTAATGAACTATTTCACTCATTTTTGTTTGTTTTTGGGACTGCTTTGTTGTGTGTTATATTCAGTTTGTTGAATGTTCTATCAATTTTCATTCAAGTGATTTTTTTTTGTGAATTTTTTTTAAGCATTTTCCTCGTCTTTATCTGGTGAGATTCATAATTATTTTTTTTGGTCATAGTTTTCTTATATTTGTTTGTTTTCTCAGTTTTTCTTTACATTTGGTCATTTCATTAATAATGTTGTTTAATCTTGTCCATTTTATTGATTTGTTTTGTTCATTTTGTAGATTATTTGCACTTTTGTCTTAATTTTTCTTCATTGTACATTTTTTTCCTTCTTTTTGCTGATTTAGTGCTTCATTTTGATATATTACGATATGTTACTTCCATCACTGGACAAAGTCACAGGAGCCACCGGGGAGGAGCTGCATGTGGGCCTGGAGCCGCAGGTTGAACACCCCTGTTCTCTTCAAATGATTAATGTTTTGTGCTGGGGTCAGCACTATGGCTACTTTAAAATCTATATTTGTAGCGTAATGAAAGCATACAGTTTCCAGTATACCCTATAGGGACGACTGTTCTCTTGTAACTGTCACTGCTGTTTTTAAAGTTTGTCAACCCTCTGGGGCCCCAAGCAGTTGCCTGGTTTGCCTGGTCTGAGTCGTGACACCACAGGAGGCATTCTGAACACTTCTAACTCCATGTGGCTCATTTTATGACTATGAATAGTTCATACTAGAATGTGATAGTGGCCACATTTTATAAGATAATGAGAACAAACGGAACAAAAAAAAAAAATCAGATCTGAGCAGGAAATCTGAATTGAGCACTAGGACTTTTAGTGTGAACATAGCCAAAGAGACCGATGGAGGCTTTCACTTAAATACATAGAGAAATAATCAACAAATGAAAATATATTTATGAAGTAGCTATCGAAAAGGCACGTTGTATGTGGTAATAAGACGCCATATGGGCTGCTGTTCGCTGTGCACCACCCACCATTGATGACATGTCCCTCTGTTTCATCTTTGTCACAAATAAAGCCAACGCTGAGGTAGTTTGGGTTTTAGGAGTTTCCGCTAGTCTGACTGTGTTTGTACTTGCTTTATGTTTCCAAAAAGGTTGAGTCACTGTAGAAAAATATCAACACTGAGAAACTAAATTGTGTTTTTTTTTTTGGAAATTATCTGCTCGTTTTGAGTGTGATGCCAGCAATGCATGTCAAAAAAAGTTGAAGCAGTGGCAAGAAAACAGTGGGAAAATTTTTAAAGCTGACTCAGTGGCTGGGAAAACGTCCCACTTTCAGAGCAGTATACCTTAGACAGCAGTTAGTGCCCGAATGTTCACAGAGTTTGGTCAAACATGAGATGATGCAACAGAGTGGTAAACATGACCCTAGCGTAAGGTTTTTTAGACATGATGCTGGTATCTAATTTAAAATAACCATGTACAATTTCTCAGTTTTGACATTTCATATATTATCATCTTTGTGCTATTTTCAATCAAATAAAGGACGCCAATGTTTTGCAAATCATTGCATTTTACACAGTGACTCAACTTTTTTGGAAACAAGGCTGCAAATGCCACAAGATGCTCTTTGTAGTTTACTTTAAATGCACAATGCCTCTATCACGATGCAGTATTAAAACGCCATCTGTGAAAAGTAGACTGACAGTCAATGAAAACTTTCGGGTCAAGATATGTCAAATATTTTGCTATTCTTGGATTTTTTTTTTTTTTAGCACAATAGACCCTTTGTGTATTGATGGAATGGCACTTGGTCCATTTTACCCATGTGCAGTGAAGTGTCAACAGCACAATACACCAACTAAACAAGCAGTCATATACTCTGCCATCCACCAAAAATAAATGTGACTCCACCACCCTCATTTAAGAAAAAAACACTGCCTGAAAGTTTTCATTGACTGATGCTGTATATTTTCACCACCTTTGTAAGATATGAATGTATAACCTCAATGAGCCCGCAATGCATCATGTATTTGTTGTGAATGTTAAAGATAATTTTTTAAAATTTTTATTCTTGTGTGTGTGTAGATGTGGTATAATTTACTTGCAGTTGCATGTGTGCACTATTATTTATTCTCTGTGTCAACGCTGTATGCTGCTGTTACAAAGAAATGTCAACAGTGTGGGACAAATAGTCTTATCTTATAACTGTTCAATGTGAAATGATATAAGTACCACAGAAGTTGTCGATTGTTCCATATTCTAATACATTACTTGAAGCAGTTACCAGCCTCCTCCACTAGATGTCCAGAGACAATATCAGTATTGCTCACATCACAATAACTTAAAAACACTCTTTTATAAAACATTTATTATACAAAAAGTCACCAAATGAGCTCACACTGATTCACATAGTCCACTGCGGTTTCAGTGTTTACTTTTGACTTTAAAAATAGACTTTAATTTAATAATTTATGACATAAAAATAAATATTTGAACAAACACGCTCCCAGAGGATTTGACAGAGTTATGAAAGTGGCTCCGTGGCTACGACTCAACCAGGTTCATGTAGGAAAACCCGGGGAAGGCTTCGCCGGCTGCACCCGCGTGGCCCCGTTCGTTCATGCCTACAGACGCAGGGACGGGTTGTTGCGTAAATTCTGGGTCAATGTAGGAGATGTCACATGGGCTACACTGTGAGGAGGGAGACATAAAGTCAAGACGGCTTTTCACAATGGACCAAAATGCAAAAGTAGGTCTAAACAAAAAAATCACACTCACCACTTTGGGGATGAAAGGGGGTTTAATTTTCTTGGCCAGGAGGTCGTTCCAGTTGATAGATGTAAAGAAAGGATGGTCCTGCAGCTCCATCTGCAAACAAAATATTACATTACCTCTGCTGTCTTTTGTGTATCAGTGACTACATTTGCACAATATTCTGTTTTTTTTCCGCCCTTATTCTAAAAACGACAAAGTAAACAGATGTTCCAATCCTTCAAACACTGTTTTAAGATCGGTCCTGGCCCCCTTGTATTTTATTTCTGCCCCTCTAAATATGTAGGGTATTATTTTCAGAAATGTGCTAGATTTCAGCTTTCAGGCACAGTTTATTCCATGGTGCTGTAGAATAGGGTGAAAACTTGTTTGGCTTCTGTGTCTTAAGACCCCAGGAGCCTCAGGAAAACCCAGAGGACGTAGATGTACTGAGGTTTACCAACAAACGAATCCACAAAATGAGTGGAAATTCACAGAATGGCCAAGAAATTAACGAGGTCATTAAAAAGAATTATCAAAATAACTAGGGAAAAGAACGAAAATGATCATAAGTGATTAATTAAGCAAGGAAATTTCTCTAAAATAGGAACAAAATACTGTAATCCCCAAAACAAATGGAAAAATTAGGAAGATTAATTTTCTGAAATACTAGTGTGCATGTTAATAGCTATGTTAACATGTACTGCTGTATTTCAGTCATATTCATAATTTGTCAGGTGTCATGGAGCGTTTTCTAACTAAGCCATGTGGGATGTTCCAATATTATTCCAGTTTTATCAGGATACTGTGGACATTTATACAGCACGCTTAAATAATGTGTCTCATGGACAGGTTTTTTTTCCTCTCTGGGTGAGATGAAGACTCCGAAGAAAAATACATTTCAGAAGGAAAACCACATTACTGCTACTCCTTTTAAATACTGTGTGTGAGCATTTCAAGATGTTTTGAATAGGCCAAAATGTCAAAAACTGACCTTTTTAACATAATACTTGAAGGAATGAAGGGGGCACAGTTCACACATGGAACATCTGAGAAAAGTCAGCTTTAATTGGCTGCGTATAAACAGGTGTGTAAGTTGAACCTTCATTTTCATTTGCCCCGTGTACAGAGGAACACTCGCTTCGTTTACTCATCTGTAAACGTAGCGAGCGTCCCGTCATTGTATTTTGT
This sequence comes from Pseudamia nigra, assembly GCA_029823295.1. Classification (NCBI taxonomy): domain Eukaryota; kingdom Metazoa; phylum Chordata; class Actinopteri; order Kurtiformes; family Apogonidae; genus Pseudamia; species Pseudamia nigra. Next base: position 6,530 of record JAQQAE010009197.1, read on the forward strand.
GTGCACTTACAATGTCCAGGCTTCCTCCTAAACGCTTGGTGACATCCCGCTCCAACAGACCCTCTAACAGTGAGCAGGCAGCCTGGGACACGCCGTTACCCAGCTGCAGAGGAGCATGAAGGATCTTCTCAAACATCTCCTCTTTGTTTCGGCTGTAAAACGGAGGCTGAGGGAAGACATGGGGAGAGGTATTTTTAGTCATTATTATAAAACCAGCAGAGACAGACAGGATGACAGGGAGGGGGGGTGACATGCAGCCTATGTGGCAGGCGATCTACTTTGCGAGCCCTCATATAATAAGAGATTCTGTTCAGAAATATCTATAGATTCAGCATTTGTGTGCTGATGGTGGATCCGGTCCAACGTTCACTCACCCGTCCATAAAGCATCTGGAAAAGCACGGTGCCAAGGCCCCACCAGTCCACCCCCCGACTGTACGGGTGGCCCTGCAGCACCTCTGGAGCCAGGTACTCGGGAGTACCACAGATCGTGTGCATGATCCCACCCAAGGCCACGCCCTCTTTACAAAGTCCAAAGTCAGTCAGCATCACGTGACCCTCACTGTCCAGCAGGATGTTTTCTGGTTTGAGGTCTCTGGAGGAAAATACAGGGACGATGTGAGTTTAACCCCTCAGTTTGCATCATGTATCTAGTATGAAAAGTCTTCATACATAGCTTGATTTTTGCAGTTACTAATACAGTTGAAATTGAGGTTGAAATTGTTAGCCCCCTATGAAAGCACTGTTATTTTTCAGATTTTTTTTTTCTCGATTGCTGTTTAAAAAGTGCAAATAAAACAGTGAGTTATTTTTATTTGCAAAGAAAATATCATTATTTTAGTACATCAAAGCACTAGGGCCAGTTTCGATTAAAAAAATATATAGGAGATGGGTCAGGAGGGGGTTGTGATAGTTAGAGAAAAAATTTTTGACTTTGAAGTTGGGCATTTTTGAGAAAGAAACTGGGACATTCTCTGAGAAAAAAAACCTCACAAATTTACAAGAAAAAAGTAAGGTTATAAAGTTATACATTTGCATGAAACTTTAGAAATGTGTGTTTTTGTTAAGGATATCGCTTCAAACCAGAGATACCACCAGTCGTACCTGGTTGAGATGATCTAATCAAATTATACTTTGTTGACACTGAAGAGGCTCAGGATTTTAGCCCAGAACGACCAAATTATCAAAAATACTGACAAGGGCTTGTTCAGAAGAAACAACACAAATTTATGATTTTTAGCTTGAAAAAAATTGGGATTTTTTTTTTCTCTCAACATTATCCCCTGCACCTCCTCAATTTTTTTTACATATATATTGTTAGGTTTTCAACATTCTATAAAACAGACAAAAAGAAATTTAAGACAATTAAAGGAAAGAAGAAAATAGACACACTGCTCAGCTCAAAAAGTAAAGAAGATGCCATTAATAAATAAAACAATACAGACACCATCGTACCTATACCATAACATAGATATGTTTTTTTTTATCAAAAGTGGACCTAATGCTCCGTCATATGACCAGCGTCAATATTATTAAAGTAAAAACTAAACATTTGAACAATATTCACTTCAAACACATTTGCAAACGCATCATGTCAAAAACCAAAGAGATTAGTTTAAATCTGAAAGTTTTGTCCTTTTTAATGATAACTTTTGTTCATTTTTTTGTTTGTGGCTTAATGTTTTTTAAATAACCTTCTTTATTATTTTTTTCATCCTGCCCTCATTTTGTTGTTTATTTTGTTGACTTTTGATCATTTTAAAGATGATTTTGTTAAATTTTTTTTTATCTACCTCATTATTTTCATTTTACATCTTTTTTTTTTACTTAAAGATGCTGAGATATGTGGGTTCATTTACGATAAAAAAGAGACATTCTGTCACTTCAAGGTCAATTTTTCTTAGTTTGTGTCCCAAGCAGATGTATATATGTGTATATTTTGGGTCTTATTTGTTTATTTATTTGCGTATTTTAAAGGATTCCCATTCGCTGAGTGCCACAGTAATCAGCTGGTCTTCCTGAGTTCCACATCAAATACGTAAACTGTTACACAATTATGCTAACGTCAGCACATTAAATATACATAAAAATGACAAAGAAAACAACCTATGTGCATTAAGTACAGTGCAGATAGGAACCGTCTTGAACTTAAAAACTGAAAAAACATTGTCATGGTAAATATTGTAATGTGGTACAGTATATAAGTGCTACGATGCAAAAACTATCGTTCCTTTATTTTTACTACAGTGCTAGAGGAAATAGTGGTTTTCTATGCAGGTCTCTCTTATTAAAGGGAATATTTCATTGTGGTGTTTTGTCACAAATAAATGAAACATTTGCTATAAATCAGCCATGATCGAAGCCAATGAGCAGAGGTGTGTGTGCTTTAGTGACTCGTGAATATTTACCTGTAAACGATGTTCAGAGAGTGGAGGTAGCCCAGAGCCAGGGCCATCTCTGCAGCGTAGAACGTTGACCTGGGCTCCGTGAACGACCCTTCTCTCTGAAGGTGATAGAAGAGCTGTGGAAACAAACACATATTGGCAAAATATTAAGCAACAAGAGAACTGGGGGAAACTGGTTGAGCCACGTTTACAGTGACTGGTTAACCATCGCCTTGGGAAAAGGTGATACAAGCTCAGATAGTAAACATATTTTGTATTATTGTGAACATCATTACATCAAAACGGACAAAACAAGCACTAGATTTTTTTAAAATGACAATAAATGCTAAATGTATACGATTATCAAGAAAATCAACAAAATAATTAAGAAAATGAACCAAAAAGACACAGAACATAGTGAAAGATTTTGCAAATGATGAAAGAAGTCATATGAACAAAAAATGTGACAATAATCAAGAAAATGAACCAAAAATGAACAAAAAAAATCAATAAAAGAAGTAAAGAAAATAAACAAACATGAATAAAATAATAAAAAAATTAAAACAAATGATCAGGAAAACGAACCAAAAAATTAGCAAAATAATAAAAATGAACAAAAAAATGAAGGCAAGGCAAGTTTATTTATAGAGCACAATTCATACACAAGGCGATTCAAAGTGCTTTACAGTTAAATCAAAGAAGACATAAAATCAACACACGAAACAGAAAATGAAGTAATTAATAACATTAAAAGCCGAGAGTGCACCTGAAATATACTTTCAGTTGTCATATGCACAGGTAAACAGAACTGTTTTCAGCCTGGATGTGAACATTGTCAGAGTTGAGGCCTGTCTCACATCTTTTGGTCGTCTGTTCCAGGTTTTAGCTGCATAAAACTGAAACGCAGCCTCACTGTGTTTCGTCTTGACTCCGGGAACCAGCAGGAGCCCACTCCCTGAGGTTCTTAGGGCCCGAGGTGGTTCATATGGCTCGAACATGTCAGAGATGTACTTTGGTGCTAAACCATGAAAGGACTTGTACACAAGCAGAGCTGTTTTCAACTCTATTCTGTGAGCGACAGGAAGCCAGTGCAGAGGCCTGAGCACTGGACTAATGTGGTCGTATTTCCTGGTTCTGGTCAGGACTGGAGCGGCAGCGTTCTGGATGTACTGCAGCTGGTTTAGAGAGGCCAGTGAGCAGGCCGTTACAGTCGTCTAATCTACTGGAGACAAATGCATGGATCAGTCTCTCTAAGTCTGGTTTAGACAAAAGTAGTCAACAAAGTAATAAAAAATTAATTAAGAAAGAACCAAAGACTTGAAAGACTTAAAAATGAACCGAAAATTAAAACAATTAATAAAAAATAATGAACACAATTTTGTAAATGAGTAGGACAATGAGCAAAATTGACTATCTTGCTCAACAGCGTTCAAAATAGTCAATAAAATTAATAAATATGGACAAAATAAAATGAATGAATTGAAAATTAAATAAAAATCTATAAAAACAAAATACTCAACATCACATCTATATTTCCTTCTAGATTTTGACCCTATGTTTGAGAAAGATCATTTTAAGCCACGCCAGAGGTGTTTTTTATACACATACGTACCTCTCCTCCGTTGACATAGTCTAGGACAAAGTAGAGAGTGTTTGGAGTCTGGAAGGAGAAGTGGAGTCCCACCAGGAATGGATGCTGCAGACCCTTCAGCAGAACACTCCTCTCCGCCATCACATGCCTCTGCTACACACAGTACGGAGACAAACAACACAGTTATTGTCAATAGGCACTGTTTTCATTTCTTCTATCTGCTCAATTTAGATCTAGTTATAATTTGCAGAACTCACAGGATTTAGTCATTTAGTGGATGGATGGATGGAAGGATGCATGGATGGGTGGATGGATGGATGGAAGAATGCATGGATGGAGGAATGAAGGGAGGAATGAGTTGACTTTTGGATAGATAGATGGATGAATGGATGGATGGATGGATGGATGGAAGGATGCATGGATGGATGGATGGATGATGGATGAATGGATGTAAAGATGAAGGGAGGTATGAAGGGAAAGATGAACTGACTTGTGGATGGAAGGATGGATGGTTGGATGGATGGATGAACTGACTTTTGGATAGATGGATGGATGAATGGACGGATGGATGGATGAAGGGAGGAATGAAGAGAGGGACGAAGAGACTTTTGGATGAATGAATGGATGGATGGATGGATGGATGAAGGGAAAGATGGACTGACTTGTGGAAGGATTGATGGATGGATGGATGAATGGATGTAAAGATGAAGGGAGGTATGAAGGGAAAGATGAAATGACTTGTGGATGGATGGATGGATGGATGAAGGGAAAGATGAACTGACTTGTGGATGGATGGATGAAGGGAGGGATGAACTGACTTGTGGATGGATGGATGGATGGATGAATTACATACCTCCTTCCTCTTGAAAATCAGCTGTTTCTGCAGCACCTTCACAGCGTAGTAGCCTCCATGTTTTCTGTGTTTTGCCAGCAGCACCTGTAAAAACATCAGCTGTGATAGTTAACAGTTATGTCACGTCAACGATCAGGTTCCAACAAAGTCACCATTAAAGTGTAACGCTGCCTTCACTCTGAGTCTCACGCCATAACCTACATGAGATGTAAAGTGTTGGAAAGACAGTGACAGCTCGTCAATTATTGTTACACAACTTCTTCCTACAGTACTGAGGCAGTGAAGTGCTATGAAGCGTGCACAATTTCCCATCTAAAAGAATAGGACATCACAAGACAGCAGTTTTGCGAGTCTTTTCAGCAAATTTCATGGCGTTGCAGTGTTTGAGATGTTTGGCTTCACCTCATCGTTCATTTGAGAAGGATTAAACAATATTTTAGCACAGGAAGAGGAAAGATGAGTATTTTCACTAGTATTCATGTGTTTCAGTACAATTAGATGTGATTAGTGCTTAGTATTATTGAAACGCCTAAAACCTTCCGCAGTAGAAAACACCTACCTTTCCAAAGGTTCCTTTTCCAATCACTTTGAGGTAGTCAAAGTCCGAAGGTTTCATTCTGGATCAATAAGAGAAATGACAAACATAGTTATATGGCAGATCTTTTATACAAGAAAATTCATTCTACATTATCTGTGCTTTATTTAAAAGTGAGTTAACAGTCCAAAGTTGAGACAGATTTTTGTGATTGTTAACAAAATTACATCTGCCATTTGAAAAGTTTTTTTTTTTAAATCATGGGACCTTATAACAAGTCCTGCTCAAGTCTTTAGGAAATAGGTTTCATCTCTATTGCATCGTGGCAGAGGTCTGAATCCAGCAGACATCTTTTTCCATTACACACTGTGGGACTTTAGAAAAGACTTACCGAGGTGTTACGGGGTCCGCTGAGGTCTGACGAGATAAACGACACGGGGAGAGAGGATATTCCAGAGGTCAGATTCAGTTTCATTTCCTGTCAACAGTCAGCACATCTTTTAAAAAACCCTCCTGTGTACTCACCGTGGTACTCTTTTCCTCTCGTCTCAGTCTACTCTGTCGCCGGATTTTCTGGGTGTCCAGGCTGCAATATGAGAATTTAAGAGTTTCATAAGTACATGTGAGAGTTGACGAAGAAAACGACACAATGAAATGGACACTGTGTACGTTTGGATTAACTTACTGCTGGCAAAGCTTCTGACTTGAAACCAGCTTGTGAATGAAGTCGCTGAAGCCACCTTTCCTCCCTTTGAGCAGAGCTGTGGACAGACAGGACAGGCTGGTATAAGACTTACATAAGAGTCCCACCATTAGCACGTGTCAAACTTTATAACTCAACCATTCTTAGGTTGTAAGTAAAGTGTAAAGTGATGGATCAGTGTAATTTAGTCAAGGTCATGCATCAATCCCCTGTGAAACAGATGCTTCATTTCTATAGCAATTTGATGTATTAAATAAACTGTTTAACATACTTTTCAACCTTCAGGTCAATGTTAAAAAGGGACAAAAATCCCCTCAATATAAGCATCTATACCAAAGCACAGTCACATATGTATGGAAAATGTATTAACAGCCTATTTTACAGTCAGAAATGAGAGGCAAGTTCTTAATTCATGCTTTGGAGATCAAGCAGAGTGAGTTTTAGGTTTTATACAGCACATTTGTAGAGTAAAGGCATGTTTCATCACTCAGTGTCATGTCATTTTTATCATACATGACAGAAAAATAACAGTCCTGATAATTTAAGCATATTCTACTGGATCTGGAACCTAAGGAGCACATCAGATTCTGTTAAATTCAACACCTTAAAATGATGTAAATTTAAAGCCCTGAAGTAAATATTATACTTTTCTTATTTTGCATTAGACCCCAGGCCATAACATATAAATGAGGGCGTTTTCACTGATCACATGTCAAAATGGGTGAGATACTGTAAATAGCTGAATGTTTAACCGAACTGTATTAAGTTAAAGTAAGTGAGAATCTGTGTTGCTCACCTGAGAAAAACGACACGAGCCCTCTCATTTTGGCGTAGGTGAAGGGTCGGTCCTGAGGAACAGTCATCTGGATGAGCAGTGACTGTTTTATGGGAAGTTCGAGGAGGAGAAGTCGTTAATTCTCAGACTGTCCAGCAGCGCAGTCGAAGGGTCAGCGTGTCCCTCAGATGACGGGAATGGCGCGTTCACGTACCCTCGGAGATGTCGCAATCACAGGGTCGCGCTTCCTCCTCCTGCGATAAACGGTATTTACTTTAACCTGTTAAGTCCTATCTGCTTTTTTGGCGCAATAATAACTCTAATAATAATGATACCTGTTGCAACTTGTAATAATGTACCTGGGTAGAAAAAAAATGACAAACAATTTTGAAACACAAGGGAATGTGGGGACGCCGACTATGTGACATGCCGCAAAATACGTCAGCTCAAAGGGAATGCTGTTGGCGTGTGAATGTAGCGTAATGCCCGCTGGGGGGTTGAACGGGGTGTTCACGAGGTGTGGACATGCGTTCCGTGAAATGGCACAATCTCCCTCCCTCCCTCTCTCTCTCTCTCTCTCTCTCTCTCTCTCTCTTTGCATATGGCGTCGATATATTATGTATATTGCTCTTACACATTTCAGTCACAGATGGTTAGAAGGAGTATAACTGCACCAGTAAGTCTGTGAGTGTGTGGCCCCATGAGTGGAACATGGGTGGGCGTCTGTGTTATGAGATTTGATGAGATTAACTGTATTCAGTTTAACACCTTTTGATTAAAGTTGTGATTATAGGGGCATGGAACTGTAAATCGTTCCATTTAAGGGTTCAGAGGTCAGGTTTAGGGAAGGAAATGCTTTTTATTTGAGGCTTGGGGGTGAGGGCGTTGGACGGGGGATTTTTAATTTGGCACCTGTGGATTCTCTTGGAAATGTCATGTCTTTGAAACTGAATTTTCTGTGTCCCGGTGACTTGTTAGTCATGTTGCGCTTTTCTCGTCTCTTCTCTCTTTCAGCCTTGGCAGAAGGGTGTGCAGCCAGAGCCCAGTTCTGTTGGATGGAGTTTTTCCTTCATACCATGATATACCTCAAGGGATGTAAAGTACACCACCTGTCATAGGCTTGGAATCACCTTCTCCAGTGGTTTTTTCAAGCATGTGGTATTATTACACTCTCAGTACATGACCAAGGCTCTCTGAAAATTTTTGCTTTGTCAATGAATGTTTGTGTTGCAACTTGTCTGCTAATTGTGCTGTGATGTTTTTTTCTATGTAACCATAATTATGCTCCCTAAGGAGCCTGATTCTGGAAACTGCTTTTTCACTCTTCTTCCCCATTGCGTACCCCCCCACCCCCCCCCCCCACACACACACACTTTTCCCAC
>JAQQAE010009198.1:0-14749 GCA_029823295.1 Pseudamia nigra
ATGAGGTACAGCCTCGAATTGTGAAGCGCCTAGAGATAATCAGTGATTATGATTGGCGCTATACAAATAGAATAGAATAGAATAGAACGAAACACTGATAACAAATTAGATGTCCAGAATTTCAGATGTGGACTGGTCAGACCACAGCACAGTTTTAGTTGTTCATTTTAAATAAGCTAAGGTCCAGAGAAAGCATTGACATTTCTGGATCTAGTTTCTACCGGGTTTCTTTGCACGGTGGAGTTAGTGGAAGTGACACAGTAATGTCTGTGTCTGTATTTTCCGGTGCAGTCTTTCTCACAGCGGTGAACCCCTCACCATCTTCCCTTCACACAGACCCAGCCTCTGTTGGATTCTCTTTTTATACCCAGTCATGTTATTACACTGTTCACTCTGCACCTCAGTAACTGCTGCAGGAACAGTTTAAACATTCCACAAAATTTCCACTGTTTTGTTACCACTGACCCAACATTTTTTGAAATATTTTGTTGGCATCAAATTAAAAATGTGGCTATAACTTCAAAAAACAATTACATTTCTCACAGTCTGATATGTTGTTGTTTGGGTTTCATCTTGCACAGCAGCCGAAGCTTCTTACACACAGGGTTGTACATGATTATTAGAGAGAAACTATTACATACTGTACCTTTCCCATCAGTGTCTGTTTTCGCTCCAGGAAATTTCTTAATAATCAGGAAAGCAGAGCTGGGACAGTCCAGGGCACTCCATTCCAAGACCTGCTCCAGGACCCTCTCACTGTGGTGCAAAGGGCGCTCTGTCCAAAAAACAAAAAAACCCCTCAAAACTCAAACTAAGATGACACATAATGGTCGAGTTCCTCCTGGTCCCATTAAGTTACTGGATGTTTTTGATGATTTTCCAAAGTGTTCTGCTGCTTTAGTATAATAAAAATGGACCAAAATATGTTTGCAATGTTCTACAGTTGCATTTGAGCAATAAATATTAATGCCAGAAGCAATCTAGCATGACAGCAGTAAGTAGAAAGCACTTAGAGAGCACGGACCTCCGCCTCCCACTTTGGCCCAATCTCATAATGGTAAAGAATCCTTCAAAAGTGTTCTGGATCCATGCGGTGATCTGGATCACTGCCAAAATCGATTAGTGCTTATGCCATGTCCAACCTATTCTGAAAACTTTATCGAAATCTGTTCATGACTTTTTGAGTTATCCTGTTAACAGACAGACAGACTCACATGAGCTGGAGGCTTTCTAACTTACACTTATTACCCTTTCACAACACTGGACAGGAACCAGGTGATGTTGAATATATAGTAATTTTAAAAAATTAAGGTAAAAGGGTCAAGCAAGAATGTGTGTTTTGGCTGAAAATGAGCAAAATAATGAAAAAAAGAAGCAATGTGAGAAGCAAAAGTGACCAAAAAATTACGAAAATCAACAAAAGTGAGCAGAATCAGAAGAAAAATGAACAAAATAATTAGAAAATGAAGAAAACGTGGGCGAAATGAGAAGAAATATGAACAAAATGAGAAAAAAATGAACAAACCAATCAAGAAAATGAACCAAATTAGAGGCAAACAGAAGAACAATGAACAAAAATAAGCAAAATGAGCAAAACTATTGAGAAGTTGTGAAGAAAGCAACGAAAGAAAAAGTAGAAAATGGAACAAAGCAGAAAAAAAATTCACACAGTGTGGAAAATGAAATACAATGTCTACAATAAAACACAAGTCAAAGCAAATGTTAAAAATGTACCATCAGCTTTTGTTTACCATTTTCCATTGAGTTTTTTCTGATTTGGGCTAAACGTCAGAGCTAGGTAGGGCTAGCCGTTCTCGATCGGCTGTGACAGGAAGCCATCTGATTGGCTGAATATTTGTCTTTTGCAGCAAAGAGTTTTATGTTTTGAGAGGAGATGAGCTGTGGCCAGAGCAGAAGTGTCTGCGTTTTGCATGCAGAGCTTTTTGCACACAGCACGTCGCATGCAGACACCATCGTGTACAGTGTTTTGCGTGCAGAAAGCGTTTTGCGTGCAGGGAGTGTCGTCAAGCACATCTCTATGTTGGTAGAGGAGATTTGTGATATGAGACAAATTTTGTTTTGAGCAAAATGTTAAATTCTTCTCTCAAATTTGAATATCCCCCTTTCAAGTATTTATTCCTTTTCACAAACGTAAAAGTTCCTCTCGTAATAATTGTGGCAAAATAATAACACCATATGGGAACCAAAGTTTAGAGCCCCTCATGCTGTGAAAGCACAGCTGACTGAACGTTTGAGTCATTTTGTGAATGAGGGGGCTCGCTCTCTCTCTGTAATACAGTAAAATGCCTCTAAGACTTGTAATGCCAGGAGAAACCCTGGTGTGTGGATTTATTTTAAGAAGAATTCAATGAAAATGAAAAAAAAGGCTGTTACGCTGCACCACGGTACATTTCACTAACCTTGGTGGAAACACTAACATCCGAACATCAGCCCTGAGAACAAAAACCTGACAAAAACACACAAATAAAAAAAGAAACATACCGGGTAACAACCAGGGGAGAGGGTCAAAGGTCAACCAGAAGTCATCAACAGAGAAAAACAAATTAAACCATCACCATAACATCCCATCAGAGAGCCCCGAGCTAATTACAACAACTGAATTCTCCACATTTCTGCTGCAGAGGGGTTCATATTATCTGCTTCCCATCAGGACCTGATGATAAAAACACAGACCTATTATCGTCTCCTAATTGGTGAACAGGGTCCACAAAAAAAAAAAAAAAACAAAGCACAGATATATGTAGAACGAGCAGGAGCAGCCTGTGATGCTCGAATCCCTGCATCTCAGACAGGAGCGAAAAAGAACCACATTCATTTATTCACAACCAAACTTTGCTCAATTTGTTGCTTATTTTGTTCCATCTTTGTTTGCTTGGGCTTTTCCTCTTTTCATATTTTGTTCATTTTCTGTATTTTGTTGATTATTTTACTTTGTGTTTTCACTTTGGAGATGATTATATTCATAATATATTGTATTTTTGTCGTATGTTGTTTATTTTTTGTTAATTTTATAGCCTTCAAGAAAATGAACCATCAGTTTCTCAGTTGTTTTGTTCATTTTAGTTTGTTTTCTTGATTGTTTTATTTATTTTGAGTCATTTTCTTAATCATTTTGTTCATTTTGGTTCAGTTTCTTGATAATTTTGTTCACTTTAGTTTGTTTACTTGATCATTTTGTTCATTTTGGTTCACTTTCATGATCGTTTTACTCATTTCGGTTCATTTTCTCGATCGTTACGTTCATATTGGTTGGGTTTCTTGATCGCTTTGTTCATTTGTTTGATTATTTTGGTTCATTTTCTTGATTTTTTTGTTCACTTAAGTTTGTTTTCTTAATCATTTTGTTCATTTTGGTTAATTTTCTTGATTATTTTGTTCATTTTGGTTCATTTTCATGATCGTTTTGTTCATTTTTGTTTATATTCTTGATTATTTTGGTTTATTTTCTTGATCATTTTAGTTCATTTTCGTGATTTTTTTGTTTATTTTGGTTCGTTTTCGTGATTGCTTTGTTCACTTTGCTTCATTTTCGTGATCATTTTGTTCATTTTGGTTCATATTCTTGATTGTTTGGTTCATATTCTTGATCATTTTCTTCATTTTCCTGATTATTTTGTTCATTTTGGTTCATTTTCATGATCGTTTTGTTCATTTTTGTTTATATTCTTGATTATTTTGGTTTATTTTCTTGATCATTTTAGTTCATTTTCGTGATTTTTTTGTTTATTTTGGTTCGTTTTCGTGATTGCTTTGTTCACTTTGCTTCATTTTCGTGATCATTTTGTTCATTTTGGTTCATATTCTTGATTGTTTGGTTCATATTCTTGATCATTTTGTTGATTTTGTTCATTTTGGTTCATTTTCGTGATCATTTTGTTGATTTTGATTTATTTTCTTGATCATTCTGAGTCATTTTCTTGAACATTGTTTTGCTCAACACCTCACCTGAGACTTTAAGCTCAAACTCCGCAGAAGGACCCATCAACGCCCAACTTAACGTTGATATCATTTATCTGCACTCGTATGGACCTGATTACACAAACACAGTGCACACTCATTTGCAAATAGACTCGTTATCTCTTCCTAATTGTTGAACAGGTTCCATGCTATCGGCCAAAAGGAGCAGATCGTTTGTGTACAACCACCGGCGGCAGCTTCAGCCTCTTCTGTGGCTGCACACTTTCAGAAGCGAACGAGGTAAAAGCATCACTTATTCATAACCGTGGGCTTATCTTCAGTGTGGAATCTCAGCAGAGTCGGCCCGTGGAATTAGTTCCTCATTTCCCAACAAATATTAGCTCCCCTTTTTCTGCCTATTGTCCTCGATAACACTGTTTATCTGTAGCTTTCCTCCAAAACGGCTAATTAACGCAGCTCCCCTCCCTGCTTTATGGTTTCACAAGCAAAACCTGTCACGCTATCACCGCCTTCAGAATAGTTGACTGTTTACACTCTACCCAGACATTGTCTTCCCGTGGAAAATGTGCTGAAGCGTCAGCAAATAAACTCAGTATTCCACACGGCGCCGGGTTTAGAGGAGGACGCCGTGTCCTCTGGAACTTTGCAGAGGAGGAAAACAAACATAACGTGTAAACTCTAGCTGAACCGAAAGGAAGCGCACAGGGGCCGCCAGCCCAGCCATTTCGCCACACCGCTCAACTTTGACCCCTTCCCCACTCGCCGCTGTCCGGGACGTGATCAAACGGCGAGGAGCAAGGGGTCCGATCCCGTCCACACATATTAATTCAAGATGAGCTGGGTCAGCTCGTGGGGTGGATCGCATGAGGAAGATGAAGGAAATCCATGACGTAGGACGCCTACGATGATGAATTAATGTGCGTGTCATCAAAGTGACGAGGTTCGGCCGCTTCCTCAGTGTGCGTCCATGTCGGCAGACGCCGCGTCGTTTGAGGAGCGGGTGAATCCTCGTTTTCTGCCTTTATAAAACGCTTCTCATTGATTGTTGACTTCACCATGGTTCATTTTCTTGATTATTTTGTTCATTTTCTTGATTGTTTTGTTCTTTTTGCTTTAGTTTCTTGATTATTTTGCTCATTTTTTTATTATTTTGTTCATTTTGGTTGATTTTCTTGATTATATTCAGTTTCTTGATTATTTTGTTCTTTTCAGTTCATTTTCTTGATTATTTTGTTCATATTCTTGTTTTGTTCATTCTCTTGATTATTTTGTTATTTTTGGATCATTTTCTTGAATATTTTGTTCATTCTCTATTATTTTGCTCTTTTTGGTTCATTTTCTTAATTATTTTGGTAATTTTCTCGATTATGTTGTTCATTCTCTTGATCATTTTTGTTCTTTTTGGTTTATTTTCTTAATTATGTTGTTCATTTTTCTGATTATTTTGTCCTTTTTCTTGATTATTTTGTTCTTTTTGGATCATTTTCTTGAATATTTTGTTCACTCTCGATTATTTTTTGTCCTTTTCGGTTCATTTTCTTCTTTTTCTGTTGATTTACTTGATTGTTTGTTCATTCTCTTGATTATTTTGTTATTTTCGGATCGCTTTCTTGAATATTTTGTCCATTCCCTTTATTATTTTGCTCTTTTTGGTTCATTTTCTTAATTATTTTGGTAATTTTCTTGATTATGTTGTTCATTCTCTTGATCATTTTGTTCTTTTTGGTTTATTTCGTTGATTATTTTCTTCATTGTCTTTATTATTTTGTTCATTTTCTTGATCATTTTGTTCATTTTGGTTTATTTTCTTGATTACTTTGGTATGTTTCTTGATTATTTTCTTCAGTTGATTATTTTCTTCAGTCGATTACTTTGTTCCCTTTAAGACTTTTTTCATTTATGTTCATTTTATTGAGTATTTCGGGGTCTATTTGTTCGCTGATTTGACCATCTCGTTCATTTCCACATGCTATTCATGAATTCTTCTGAATTTTATCATTTGGTCCGTTTTTGCTGAGTCATGTGTCGCTCAGGCCTGAATCACACCAGGAGACCCTCCGTTCCGTACCTAACTCTCCATTCTCGATGACTTCGAAGGTGGTCCAGAGGTCTTCTGCGTTAACCGTGACGTTCCTCATGCTCAGCGCTGTCTCGGCCAGCTCCGCCGCCCTCATGCTGGGAGAAACCTACCGCCGACGCCACAGAAAACACATGCATCAAGCCACAAGCAAAGCCTCTGTGGCTTCTCACACATGGTGGATCCATAATGCTCCTTTATTACTGCATCATTCAATTATTACAGAGCTCAGCATGACGAGAGGTTCACAAACTTATGGCCAGGGTATGTTCATTTTTTTTTTAATTGTTCATCGTCTTATTTTGTTGTTCATTAAGTTGCCTATTTTATTACTTATTTTATTTGGTTATTTTATTATTTTATTTTGCTACTTTTTCCTCTTCATTTTATTTTTTAATTCATTTTCTTTATAATTTCATTACTTTTCCTACTTTTTCTTATATTTTTCTCACATTTGTGGCTATTGTGTCAATTTTCCTTATTATTTAGTCAATGTATTATACATTTTTGTTGAGTCTTTCATTATTTTCTAAATGTTTTCTTTTTTGTGCATTTTCCTGTTATTTTGTTCATATTGTTTGTCAGTTACTTCATTATTTAATTACATGTTTGTATTCCTTTTGTTTTTTTTTGTGGATTTTTGTTGATTTTGCAAACTATTTTGTTTATTTAAATCTTTTTGATTAATGTTTTATTAATCTTGTTGATTTTCCTTAAATTTTCAACATTGTTGTGCTCACTTTTGAGACTATTTGGTCCATTTTCCTGTTTATTTTGATTATTTTGTTCATTCTTTTACTTGCCTTGATTTGCGTTTATTCATTTGTACATTTTTTCTTGATTTGTGTCGTTTTAGCAAAGTATTTTTTCTTCATTTTTATCTTTTTATTCATTGTTTTATTCATTTTTTCCTTAATTTTTTGGTCAGTTCTTGGATTGGTTTCAGTCATTTTACCAACATGTTGTTCATATTCTTTTATATTTTTTCTATTTTTTCTTCATTTTTGGCCATGTCCTCACTCATTCTTTTTGTTTTACAAAATATTGCTCATTTTGTAGAATATTTTATTCATTTTTAGTCATTTTATTCATTGTCCTTTTGAGTTTTTCTACATTTTTCTTTATTATTTCATTCATTTTGTTGGTTTACTGCTTATTTTCCTTGAGCTCCTGTTTAACCCCGTGTTCTTTCAGCCTGCAGTGGGGGGGTCTGGGGTGGGTCGAGAACCTCCATCATGCAGCAATTAAATCAGACGTTCCTTTGATTAGTTCACTTTTGATTAATTTCGGAGCGTTAATCTCATCAGGTTGAACCACCGTCTCAGCCTGATTCCATCAACCTCCCCACCTCTCACGTGCCTTCATCCCCCGACCCTGTGCCCCCTCCCCGTCAGACCCGAGAGGCGTGGGGGCACAAAATGACTTTCCTCCCGCTCTTATATACCTTGATTAAACAGCAGTTCTCTGGCTCCTTCTTCTCCAGGTAAACCTCAAAGATCAGGTCGCCGGCCGGAGAGAACTGGAAGAGAATGAGAGGGAAATGAAGCCGGATGAATTACACAAATGATGCAGATGGATTAATTGGCTTTTCTGCTGAATTCCCGCTCTGGTGTGGAGAGAATCTAAATGGAGAGAGGTGATTTCCAGAGCTGGAGGCAAAACGAACCGGTGACAGGATGCAAAAGCAGGATGAATAAAGAGAATGTGTGACATTAAAGTGAAATTTGTTCCATTTTTACTCAATTTAGAACCAGCTTCAATCATTTTGTTCATTTTTGTTCAGCGTCTTAATGATTTTCTTCATTTGTTCTCATGTCCATGATCATTGTGCTCATCTTTTGTTCACTTGTTATGGATATTTTGTCAATTTTCTTGATTATTTTATTCATTTCCTTGATAATTATGTTCCGTTTTTTACACCTTCCTATTCGTTACAGCTTGTTTTTTTCATTGTTGTTCATTTTGTCCATTGTTTTGTGGTGTTGGTACTCTTACATCAACAAGGTCACTTAATAAGAGAACTGTTGCTCAGTGGATATTTGCTCTTGTGCAGACTAATAATGTGATCAGAGTGTAGCCTACAGTCACTTCAGTGTCTGAAATGTGATATTTGGTGAAATCTAACAGCGTTACTCAGACATTCACACCTGTTCATCATTTCGGTTCAGTCCACCCTGTTGACAAGTCCCATTGATGAACAATCCGGCAGTTGATGACTTTGGTTCCATCAGACTCATGCTGCTGCCAAAACTAGCACAATGCAACCCAGAATGCATCACAATCGGTCCCTTTTCTTCATCATCTAATGTTGGTCCACAGTCAGCTTGTTTAGTTCCTTCATTGCCTCCTGTTGTGGAAGTTTGGACTGAAGTTCACTATCCTTATAAAACTATTCTCCTTTAACCTGTCATCCTCTGACAGCTCAAACTCAGTAAGGAAAATGAGGTGATTTGCAATATGCCTCCTCAGAAAGGCCTTTACATTCACACAGCTTCCTTATGGGTAAGAAACTTGATATTTTTTGCTTCATTTCCACCAGTTTTCCCATTCATTCCCAGTGAAAATAAGATACTTTCATCTAGAAATGACCCTATGACCTGCTCTACCTCCTGACCCATAGCTGCCCCTTTACCATGTAACACACTGCACAGTGTACTACTGCTGAAAACAGCAAGCAGCAGACATTATGTGTAGCAGGTAATGGGCATTTCAAACAGAGCCTGGGTGCAGTTTACCAGGTTTATCCTAAAACAACTGCAGCTACTGCTCCCGTTGCACAGAGACCAGCTCATTGAGGAAGTTGGACACTTTCACTACCTGCAGGCTGAAGTCACACCCACAGGCCAAGGGTATGCTGATGTGAACAACAGGATAAACCTGGATCATGACACCTCCAATAGATGCCGTTCACACCTTTGGTCCTGCAGAGAGATAGCGCTGAAGACCAAGTGCCGCATCTACAACACATTTGTCCGAACATTGCTTTTGCACAGATGCAAAACCTGGCTGATGTGTACTGAAGACTGGCAGAAAGAGGTCTACGGCCATGAATGCCTCTGCTGGACTGATCACATCCCCGATGCAATGGTGAGGAGCCATTGCAACATGCGCTTCATTACCACCTGGCTCGTAACTATACACCCAAGGTGGTTCAGACATGTCAGTTGCCGACCAAGGAGTGAACTTGATCGAGACGTACTTAATCTGACTCCGTTGGTGGATTGCAGGAGGTGAAGAGGCAAACAACTCAAAACCTGGCTGACGATGGCGAAGGGACGTCTGGACCCGTCTATGGCGTGAACCTCCGGAACCGAAGCTGAATGGGAGTCTTCATCAACCGAGCGGCCAAGCAGCAGGCGTGGGATGCAGCCACACGTGATGTCGCTAAACTCCGCGACGAAGCCGACTCAGTCCAATTCAGATAAATGTCGCCTCAAGTACGAGTAACTGCTCCCGCACCTACAACTATGCTTTTCAGCTTTCATTTCCTGTCTCATTTTGTCTCACTTCCTGTCTCGTTTTTATATCTGTGATCAAACCTTACTTTCTAATCAAGGATTTTTCTGCAAACAACCATACAGACACATGCAGTGAAGTGGACTGTGGACAACAAGGTCATTCCTAGATGGAAGCATAGGCATAGATTTAAGGAGGCATTTGGGGGGGGGGGGATTCACCCCTCTCAATATTTGTAAAATGTGCATTTGTGTCCTTTAATAAAACGCTTTACTTTCGATGACATGCAGCTCTTTAGTCTCTACAAATCCTGACCAAAAGGTCATTGTTGGTTTATTTCATTTTCTTCATTATTTGTTCATTTATGTGACTTTTTTTTTACAAGATTTTGTTCAATTTGATCTGACATTTATTTTGTTGCTTGTTTCAATTCCTTCAATTGTTTCCTCAATTTGTTGCTTATTTTTTATTTATTATTTTTTTATACAAGTTTTATTGACTATTTGGTTTATTTTTCTGGTTAATTTTTGCACATTTTTTTGGTTATTTTGCTCCTTTTGTTTTCTTTCTTGATCATTTTTTTAATTTCTGCACATCGTCTACCAGTAGATTAATTTCGTCTTTTCAGTTCATTTTTTTTAATATTCTGTGCATTTTTTACACATTTTCATACTTATTTTCTCAATTATTTGATGCGTTTTTAAATTAATTTGAATTATTTTTGTTTATTTTATTATTTCTTGATCATTTTTGTTTATTTTCATTCACTTTCTTTTACTTTCACACACTTAACTGATTTTCTTAACTATTTTGTTCATTTTTTAAATTAATTTTCTTGATTAATTTATTTTACTCAGTTCATGTTAATTATTGTACATTTTGTCAATTATTTTGGTCATTTATGTTTATATTTTTAAGTTTTGTTTATTTTGTTGATTACGCTGATCAATGTCTGTTAATTAACTGGATTATTTTGATTATTTTTGTTCATTTTGTTAATTATTCTGTTTAATTTTTTTATTGATTATTGCACATTGATGATTATTTTGTTCATTTTTGTTCATTTAGTTAATTATTCTGTTTAGTTTTTGTTAATTACTGTACATATTGTCGAATATTTTACTAATTTATGTTCACTTTGTTAATAATTTTGTTTCGTTTTTAATATTTTGTTAATTATGTTGGTCAGTGTTGTTCATTTTGTGAATTATTATGTTTAGTTTTTATTCATTATTGTACATTTTGTTGATTATTTTTGGTCATTTTTGTTCATTTTGTTAATTATTCTGTTCAGTTTTTGTTAATTATTGTAGATATTGTTGATTATTTTAGTCATTTCCGTTCATTGGTTGATTATTTTGTTCAATCTGTATTAATTGTATTGTACATTTTCCTGACTAGTGTGTTCACTTTTACTCATTTTTTAAAATATTGATATTGTCCCTCCCGTTGTTCAGACAAAATCCATGCCCTTGCATCAAAGTATCCCATTTTCATTCCAAAACGCTGGGAATAAATTAAAAAAACATGCTTACCGAGAATGAACCTGTGTGAATTTTTAAACACCTGACCGTTCCCAGCGTGTCCCAATCGGAGACATGTTGCAGCTTCCAGTGCGAATCACATGGTTTTCCTGGCTGAGTTGGAGCTGTCGGAGGTCGACGGATTAACTGAGAACACTCGGCTTATTTTAGAAGACAAAAGGTCATGTTTAAGCCGCCCGATCCGGATCGTAGCTCGTCTGGAGCCGTGAAAATGTAGCTCTCCGACGGCTCCTCTGCTTTGTCATTTCAATGTGAACACGAGGTGTACGATGGGCCTGAGTTTGGAGAAGCACAACGTGAAAAGGAGGAGACGTCCGACTCCCGCGGCCTTAAAAATGACAGAGAAATAACAGTCATTCAGGCCAAAGCTGTAACTGTGAAAAAGCCTCACATGGGTATTCGTTCGCTCCTCCTCATCCTCTGGTTTGAGGCGATGTGACGGAAAAGAGATGCTGGATGAATCAGGAAATCAGGAAATGAAGATGCTGACGACTCCCAGGTGGAAGCACAGGGAGGAAGGGTTTCACTGATTCCTCTGAATGACTGTAGTATTCAGTTCATTTATGTGCATTTTTAGTCATTTTATTCCTTATTCTGTTCAGTTTTGTTGATTTTGTTCTCGTTCTGCTCAAATCATGTTCATTACTGGACATTTTGTTAATTATTTTGATCATTTTGTTGATTAAACTTTTCAGGTTTTGTTTATTATTGTCATTTTAGGTCATTTTTTATGTTGTTGATTATTCTGTTCAGTTTTTACGAATTATTATATATTTTCTTCATTGTTTCGGTCATTTTGGTTGATTTTCTCATTTTATATTCTGTTGATTCTTCTGATCAAATTTTCTTAATAATTGTACTTTTTTAGATTATTTTGGTAATTTTTGTTAATTTTGTTTAGGTGATATTAAAAACTGAAGAAGTTTTTATTTATTTTCTTGATTATGTTGTTCAGTTATTGTTAAGTATTGTCAATGTTCTTGATTATTTTTGGTCAGTTTGTTTATTTGTTTTTAGTTTTTCATTAATTTTATTGATTGTTATGATCAGTTTTTCTTATTTATTGTAAATTTTCATGATTATTTTTGTTGAATTTCCTGGTCAGTTTTTGTTAATTCTTGCACATTTTGTTGATTTTTTTATCTGTTTTTGTTGATTACTATGTTTAATTTTTGTTAATTATTCTTATTATTTTGGTACATTTAAAAAAAACATTCAGTTTTGATTAATTATTGTAAATTATGTTGATTATTCTGTTATTTTCATTAATTATCTTTATTGAGTTTCAGTTTAATTTATGGATTTCATTTCTATGTTTGTTAATTATCTTGTTTGTTTTGTTTTAGTTTAATTTTTAAATTTTGTTTCTATTTTTGTTAATTATCGTTTATTTTGTTCGAGTTTAATTTATGGATTTTGTTTCTCTTTTTGTTAATTATTTTGTTGATTTCCTTTCAGTTTTCATTGATTTTGTTCTGACGTGAGGCCGTTTACACACGTCCAATTTCCAGTATTTTTGTCCATATGATGAACTTTTACTCTCCTTCCCAGTTTCAGATCGTTATATCTGTGTCCATACGTGAAATGTTGTCCTTATGTTCACCTCCAGAAGGTTCGTAACATTTAGTTCTGTCATTATTCTGTTCATTTTCATCATTATTTTCTTCATTTTTTGTTTATTTTCCTCAATTTTTGCAAATTTGTCCATTTGGTGCATTATTTTCTTAATTGTTGTGTTAATCTGTTCATTATGGTTCACTTTCTTGATTATTTTTGATAATTTTATGAATTATTTCTTTCACTTTTCCTCATTTCTGTTCTTGTTGGAGATCATTTTCTTGATTTCTGCTTTGCTTTCTATACTTTATTTATTTTTCTTTATTTTTGGACTATTTTCTTAAATTTCGCTTGTTTTGTGCATCATTTTTTTTGTATTTTTTTCATTTTGGAATATTGGAAGTTTTACTCAATATTATCTTAATTTTTGTAAAGTTTTGTATATTATTTTGTCCATTTTTGGACCATTTTCTTCACTTGCTGATGTTGTTCCGTTCACGCCTATGATGTCACCCGTCTCCTCCATAAACACCGGAACACATGGGTTTTCCAGGTGAACTCACAGTGGCGTCCTTCTTGTCGTTCCAGCGGGTGATGAAGCTGTTCTCTCTCTCCATCTGCTGCACCTGCTCTTCATTCACCTGTTGAAATATCATAAAACCCACAGTTCATAGATAAAATAAGCTCGGTTGTACATGTTAAAGGCTGTATGTCCTCAACAAACTGAAATATGGAATCATCACTTCACTGGAGAATCTTCTCTGCACCTCATCACTGTGTCACGAAACACTACAGAATGTTCTGAAGCTGGAAAAGCGTGTGTCTTAATTTTAATCAAAAATAAAACCTGTAAATAAAAACAGAACACAAAGATTTAATGTTGAAACTGATAAATTTTATTGCTTTCTTTCAAATATTCACTGTTTTTGAATTTGATGCCTGCAACACATTCCAGAAGAGAAAGAAGAAAATGTCTCTGAAGATTCTCAGTCGTCCAGGTCATGGTGTCAAGGTGTGTGGTTTTCATTCTGAAATTTGTATTTCTAGTCCAGTATATAAAATATCGTACATCAAGCAAGAATGGGATAGAATTCACCAACAAAGCTTCAACAATTAGTGTCATCAGTTCATAAACACTTATTAAGTGTTGATAAAAGGAAAGACATGACCCCGTCCCAGCTCTAATGGAACATATTGCAATATTTGCAAAACAGGAAAGTTTTTACTCAATGTCCCAACTTCATTGGAATTGGGGTTTGTACATAATAATATTTTTGATGTGTTTCTGTTCATTGTGTGAATTGTTTCATTTGTTTGTTCTTTTTTTATGATTTTGTTCATATGATTGTGTCTTTTGTTCTTTTTCTTGATCATTTTGTTCATATTTGGTTAATTTTTTGTTCAGTTCTGCTGCTTAATTTGTTCATTTTAATTATTTTCTTTATTCAGTTTACATTCAGTTGCACTTTTATTGCATGTTCTCATTGTACTGCTTGTTGATTACTTGCTCATTTTCCTAGTTTGGTCACTTTTGATAGAGTTTTTGTTCTATTTTGCTGATTATTTAGTTCATTTAGTTGCAGACTTTGCTCAGTTTATAATCACTTTGTTAATTTATTACATTTAAATGAAACCAACGCCCTTGTTTCGATCAGTACGACTTTTGAACTGGACTAAATAAAGACGTTGGATTGAGTGAAACGTTTCCAGAGCTCATTTTCGAAGCGTCTGACACCACTCGGCGCCACATGAATGCTCTTCTTGTTCTTTCAGCGGGTGAAATGATATTATTATTCCAATTTTTTTTTTTTACATTCTTACCATTTTCATAGAGCAAGTTTCTTTGTTGGAGGAAAAAAAACCAAATAGTCATTTTGTGTGTGTTTGAGCCTGATAATGGACGCTGTCGATGCCAGAACCGGAGCTTTAATTACTGAAAGGTCTGACTCGTTTCATGTCAGGGTGAGTGTTTGACCCTACGGGGCTCCTGATTGGTTGAGCTTAATGGTTATTTGTCATGTGAATGAAGCTGTCGCAAGCTGGTTTGGAGTGAACGCTCCTCCTTTAACACAGAACGAGAGGGATCCAGGCATTCCGCTGGCAATTAGCACTCCAGATCCCATAAGCCCGGCTGATCCCCCCCCAGCCCCCCCCAAGGTCCAAAGCGCAAACCCAA
>JAQQAE010009199.1:0-14749 GCA_029823295.1 Pseudamia nigra
CCCCACCGCCCCCCGGAAAACCAGAGGCCACTCAGCAAATAACTATTGGCACTGGACTTTGCACACATGGGAAGATCTGCTTAATATTAATACTGATTTTATAATAAAGATCATATGTTACAGGAGAAGTACTGTGAACAATCATGATTTCCATCTGAATTCAGTTGCGTGACAATACTCACTCTGCAGAGGAACCGGCGGGCACTGACCAGGGCTGTTGTGTACGTTGTAACGCCGCCGCTGGCGCCAAGAAGCTCTGACGGCCGTGGGGTTTCACTGGATTTCTCTCTGAAAATACTAAGGGAAGAAATTTTGTCATGAGTCATCACGGTCTCATATGTTTTATTTGGACCCTCTAATAAGTGACCTGAGGGTCCATCCTTAACTTTGTTTGTTATTATTAAGATATTACGGCAAATAACCTGACAAATTTCTGCTATGCTGGGGATTTATTGATAGATCACTATGGTTCCTCGACTGACCAGCCAAGTCAGACCCAGACAGACCTTCAGATCTTCTATTTATTCAAAAAAAAAAACGTAGTTTTTTTGGAGATATGTTGTGCACTGTATCACAATGCTTAGTGGAGTTTTGCTGTATCAATAAGCTATTGGTTAGCATTAGTTTACCCATAAGATAAACCCATAGCCCCGCTGCCATTCGTCCAAATATTGTTTTCTTGGCTCCAAAATATCATCCAGGAAGTGACAGCCTGTGAGAGGAGCACACATTTAACTCAGCCTCAAACGGGACATGTTGATTTTGTCATTTTTGTTCTTAAGCGTATCACAAATACAATGTTGCTGCCCTTGGTCAGTCCTCCAGGACCACCAGAACCATCAGAACCACCAGGATCATTATGGATGCTAACAAGGTCGCAGCCTTCCAACATGCCGTCCATTCAGTCCCTATGGAAACCTGCTCAAAAAATTTCTGTGTTGTACCAACTCCCGCACCTTCCCGCTTGTCCAGTGGCTCTTCTGACTGTGCACTGTGGGTGACGTCGCAGCTATTAAATAATCAGACCGTGCTTATGAGGATAAAGCACATATATTAAAGGTTGTGTATTCACACACAACTGCTGAAAGTTTCCAGTAAGTGATGCCTTTAGTTCACTGCTGGATACTGATTGAAGTGCATGTATTTTTGTCATTGCAAAGCAGATTAACTTGAAATTTTTGGTGGAATTGAACAAAACAGTTGAATCTTTTTGTCCATTAACTGAGGTGAGTGAGGAAACTGCATGTCACATGTTCGTGTGTTTGATCACCCTCTGTTCACCTGGTCGAGTGACTATTTCCTTTTTCCTAAGGTCAAATCTGTGTCTACGGAACACATTTAAGTCTGTGTCGTAAGTTAAGAAAAGAACGACAGAGGCTCTGAGACGACTGTCCGAAGAAGACCTACTGCACTGCTTTGATCAGTGGAAGACCTGGATGCAGCCATGTGTTGTGGAGTAACACACTGAAAAATGTTTATGTTCACTGAAGTCGTATTACAGCATTAGTCTCATTTATTAAGTCATATGTCGTGCATCATTTATTTGCATCGTTTTCATCTTTTTGCACTTGTATCTACGGCTGTCAAAATCAATTCGTTAATCCAGATCAATTCATTCACATGATTCATTTGATTAAAAATTTTAACGTAACTAACGCATGACCAATGCACAGTTGAAAATGGTGCACTGGAAATTGTGAGGGCACTCTAGCTCATGTACTGCGCTAGAGCGCCCCCTGGATGAACAGAAGAAGAAAAAGAACAGAACGCACCACAAACACAGAAATATTAACAGAAATGGCTCAACTTTTGAGGACAGTCTGTGCCATAGACTGTATATATTAGTGTCATCTTGAATGACATCTTGGAGCCAAAAACAGGATGCGACCATATATGGACAAACGGCGGCGGTGCTAGCGGAGCGTAGTGAAAGCTAACTACCCGCTAACCTTTAGGTGCTAGACAAGCTAAAACTTCACCAAGCACTGTTAAACAAAGTCATATTGTGGTGTTAGTGTAAACATTTACTCACAACTGCAGTCGAGTGTATCTCAGGTAAAACTATGTCCATATTGAATAAATAGAAGATACGAAGGTCCGACTTAGTCCGACCCCACCAGAAGACTAATTACTATAGCAACGTGTAATCAAACCCCAAAGCTGCACTGATTTGTCGGATTATTTGCCGTCATATCTTAATAACGGAGCAAAAAGTTAAAGATGGACCAGCTCACTTATGAAATGGCCTCTGTAAAAAACAACGGACTGGTTAATATTGTCGAGGACAGAGGCTTTATGGAGGTTTTGCAAATTGCATCTCAAGATGCTTTGTACAAAACACCATCAAGAAGCACCATAATGACGAAAATCCACGGGCTCTATGAAACTAAAAAGAAAATAAATAAAGACAGTGTCCTGACAGGAGACACTGGACTTCAATGAGTAACACTAACTATTTAAATATCTTGCTCCTCCTGCAACCACTGTTTAGTTTAAATAAACACAAGTGTGTATATATACACTTTACTTCTGTCATGAGTGTTTTTGCTCCCACAAAATGAAAAACAATGAATGGGTATTAATTGTGATTAACCAAAATTAATCCACAGTGGCCCTGTGATTAATCAGATTAAAAATTTTAATCGTTTCACAGCCCTTCTTGAATCATTTTGCATGTTGTATGTAGTTCTTGTCTTTTACATTTTTTCATCATGTTGCGTGTTTCATAAAGTGTTCATCACTTTAGTTCTTTGCTTCTTTTTCAATGTTTTTTCTTTTTGTCTTTTTGCATCTATTACAGCGTTGTTTTTTTTTTCTTATTGCATCTGTTAGAAAGTTTTCATCTTTGCACCTTTTCTGTCATTTTTAGCTTTTAGACATCAAGTAAAGCCACATATAGCCTTCTGGTCTCTTCACCGATCCCTCAAAGAAATAATGATTTGACATAAATAAAGATAATGGTTAATAAACTGATATATAATTGATTACAGTGAGAACATTTTTGCTGTGATTAGACTTTAACCCCTCAACCTGTATTCATCACTGACAATTTCTCTGCTTTTTGTCAATTATCCATGTCTTTCATTGCGTTTTCTGCCCATCTTTGACCATCAATATTGTTTTCAGGACAGCAGAGAAAGTTCTTGTCGACTTATTGAACCGGACACAAATGAGAGCACAGAGAATAGTCATCCTCCTCCTTTGTGTCCGACTTGAGAGTCAGAATTAGTGAACCGTTTTCCCTCCAGATTCAGCTCGGCTCAGCTTAGGGCTTAATCAAGTGGAAATGGGGAATAGAGGCTTGTGGGGGTGGTCGGGCCCGGGGTGCAGCGGAGAATGGACCAATTGTTCCGATAAAGGCCTCATGTTGAGCCCACTTTGATGTTTCTCTGAGGGGGGAGACGCTGGTATTTTACAGTAGCTGTGCACTGCGTTGGTGTTTACTCACTGTTGGATGAAAAAAAGGCAAAATAGCAGCAGAGATGACGGAGAGTCTGGGCTTGGATGGAGATGTTTGCAGTTTCTCAAACTCTTAAGAAATGGGGTGTCTCTTGGAAACACTGGTACAGATGAGGGGTCTCCAGGGCCACATGCAGCTCTTTAACCTCCCTCCGGTGGCTCGTGTGGCTTTGTCCAGTCATCTAACACATGCAAATAAATCAAAATGAACAAAATACACACTAAGTCATCAAAAATGAGCAAAACATGAACAATGTAATGAACGAAAATCAAGAAAAAACTGAAGAAAATAATTCAAAATTAAATGTGGAGCCTGCGAGTTATCTATTAAATGTATCATATTATTCATTCATTCAATACATGCCACTGTTTTCTTTAATTTTTTTCATTTTCTTAATTATTTTGTTGATGTTTCCCAATTTTTTGTTTAGTGAATTTTTATCAATTTGTGCCCGCTTTGTCTGTTATTCTGTTCATTTTGATTTACATTTTTGTGCATGTTTTATTCAGCTTCTTTCATTTTTGTTCATATTGATCAATTTTGTGTATTGTTTATTGTCTTGTTTTGATTTGTATTTTTCCTGATTAATTTGTTCAGTACGTGTAGTTTTCTTTATTGTTTATTTTCATTGATTCTCTTTATTGCTTTCATTGCCTGTATTTTTGACATTTTCATTTCATCTAACTGGTTTTTGTAAGATTTTTTTGATTTGTTTTTTTAATAAACAAATGATCAAAAATGAGCAAATAATCAAGAAAGCAAACAATAGAATAAATACAATGATATAAAAGAAAATTAACAAGTAAGTAAAATAGGTGAAATAATGAACAAGCTAAAGTCAAAACAGTGCAAAAATATATATTATGTAATATTACAATAAATTCTGAACATAAACAAAATAATTTGAAAATTAGCAGAAAGAAAATGAATAAAAATTAACAAAAATAATTAACAAACTGAACAATAAGTATAATCAAAGAAATAAACAAAATAGTTGGAAATTTGACAAAAACAAGAGAATGAAAGGGAAAAAGGCAAAAAAAATTCACATAAACTGAACAAATTAATCCAAAAACTTGAATTCAAGAAAAAAATTTGACTAAAAAAATCAGGAGTGAACATAAAAGAACAAAACTGTCACGACGATGCATAGAACACAAATGAAACGAAAAAAATGGATCAAGAAAACAAATACGTTTTTTAAAAAATCAACAAATAATTCACATAAAAGTGGGGACAAAACAATAAACAAAATGACTGAAATCAATAAATGAAATAATAATAATAAAAAATTTCAAGGCAATGAGCAAAAACAAAAAAAATCAAGAAAAAAACAATAATGAAAAAATAAATAAAAACAAGTAAAAAAAATTAACAAACAAATGAATAGGAAGAAAACCAATTATAACATGAACAAAGACGAGAAAAATGAGAACAGTTGACAAAAATGAAGGAAATGATCCAAAAAATGAAAATGAATGAGTAGAAAATGTAAAAACAGGTCAAGATAAATGAACAAAGGAATCCACAAAATAAACAAAACTATTAAAAATTAACAAAATAAACAGGAACATAAACAAAAACATTATAAGATGATGAAGAAAAAGGAAGAAAATAAATTCAGACCACAAACCAAATAATGAGCACAACCAACAAATACTGAACACAAGATAAAGACAGTTAACAAACACAAAGAAAGTATAAAATGTACAAAATAATGAAAAAATGAACAAAATAATCATGAAAATGGACTTAGTGCTCCGTAAAGTGAACAAAAATTAGCAAAAATAATCAAATAAAATAAACAAAATAAGTAAAAATTGACAAAAAACGAACACAATCATAAAGAAACAGGAAGAAAATCAATTTAAACTATCAACAAAGATGGACAAAATGATAATGACAGTTGACAAGAATGAAGAAAATATATGAAACAAGCTACATATGAAATAAACTAAATAATCAAGAAAAAGAACAAGAGTGAAGAAAACCCACCCAAAAATGAAACAAATGTGCAGTAAATTAACAAAATAATTGAGAAAATGAAGGAAAAAAAATGAACGGACAGTTCATCGACAACATATTTTGTGCCACCATCCTTAAAGGAACATTTCCAACAAATGACAGACGAGACGGCGGAGCATCCTCTTCACGTGCGAGTCGACCGGCTGCATTTCCCTGAGCTGCACATGGACACCGGGCAGAACGCACAGTGAAGTGAGATTCCCATGTGTTTGCAGCGTGTCTACACAAGCAGACAGGCTCCCACTGATCTATTATACTGCAGAGCCTTTCTCATGCAGGTCCTGAATGAAAGGCCGTCTATGGATGGGCCGAGGATAAGCACGTTTTCCTCAGACAGGCTTAGAACCTCTAAATAAGCCGCTCAGAAAGGGAACAAAACGGTTGTATATTCAAGGGAAAGATGGAGGAGACTCTGAGAAGATGCTCAGAGAGAAATGAGAAGTGGAAGCAGAGAGGTGTTGAAGGAAGGCAGTGTTCTGCCAAATTGTTAATGCATTCATTTGTGCCTTTTCTGCAACTATTTATGGAAAAATTATACCAAAAAAATCAAGAAAATCAATACAAATGAGCGAAAGAAGTTGTAAAAATGGGGAAAATAGGCCCAAAATTCATTGGAATTTTGTAAGATATTTTACTGTAAATAAATCCAAAAAAATTTAAATATGAACAAAATAACAATAAAATGAAAATTATTATTTTTTTAATCCAAAACCAAAAACTTATCAACAAAATAAAAAAGAAATGAACAGGAATGAATAAAATATTTAAAAAATTTTTTTTAAATGTACAAAATTATCAAGAAAATTTTAAAAAGTAACAAAATAATAAACAGAATGTAAAAAAAGTAACCAACGAACCCACAAGATGAACAAAAACTAAGTAAATTGTTTTTAAAAAACTAAAAGAAAAGGAAACAATTTCCCCCAAAATGAGCTTCCAGTCAATAGAATTATCTACAAAATTATTTAAAGTGAGCACAAAATTTTAAAAAGAGAATGAACCAAATTACACAAAAAGCATAATTTTTTCAAAAATGAACAAAATAGTGAACAACATGAAAAACAAAACAAGAATAATCACAATAATAATCTAGATTTAACAAAATAAACAACTGCAAAATTAAGAAAATTAACCAGAATAATCTACAACATGAAAGAAGATGCACCAACATAATGAACATAAAGAAAAAATTTATTAATGAAGAAAATTAACTAAAACTGACAAAAAACTAATTGGAACAATTAGCCTAATTTAACAAAAATAATCAAGACATTCTAAAAAATTTAATTAAATAATAAAAAATAACTAAAAATGGCCAAAATAATCAAGAATATGATTTTAAATTAACCAAAAATTAAGAAAATTAACTTAGAATGATCAAATTAATCAAGAAAATTTATTGAAAATGAGCAAAATAATGAAAAAATCTAGTACAGTAGTCAATAAATTGAAAGGAAATGCACCAATATAATTAACATGAGGAAAAAAGCCAACAGATAATAATTAAAATGAACAAAATAATTCAGAAAACTTTAAATATAAATTAAAAAAAGAAAACAAAATAAAATTTACCAACATGATGAAAAGAGTCAACAAATCAAATAAGAAAATGAACAAAAATATAGAAAGTAATCCATAAATTTTATTTATAAAATTACCAAAATAATCATCAAAATTACAAAATAAACAAAAATAATCCACCTAATGCACCAACAGAATCAACACAATGAAAAAAGCAAACAATTTAATAAAATGAACAAGAGTAAAAAATTTTTTTTTAAAAAGACCAAAAAAGTAACAATTTGCCCCCAAAATATCAACAAAATGAAAGAAAATTAACATGAATTACGCAAAAATTACACACTTTTTTTTTACAAAAATTAACATGGAAAAAAACTAAACCAACCAACTGGAAGAATAACCTAAAGTTAACAAAATGAGCAACAAAAATATGCAAGAAAAAGAACAAAATAATTTAGAAAAGGAAAGAAAATGTAGCACTGGAAAACATTATCAAGAAAATGAAACAAAAGTGAACAAAATAATCTACGAATCAGACAAAAACTAAAAAGTGAACAAATTAATGATGAAAATGGACAAAAATGGACAAAATAATCAAGAAATTTTATTCATAAAATGAGCAAAATAATCATCAAAATTAAAAAAGAAAAAAATCGTGTATGAAATGCACCAACAGAATCAACACAATGAAAAAAGTGAACAAATTAATTAATAAAATGAACAAAAGTAACATTTAAAAAAAAGACCAAAAAGAAACAACTTGCACCCAAAATATCAATAACATAAAACAAAATGAACATGAATTACGCAAAAATTACATGGAAAAAATTAAACCAAAAATTAACATGGAAAAAAACTAAACCAACCAACTGGAATAATGATCTAAAGTTAACAAAACGAGCAACACCAACACCAACAGAATCAACACAATGAAAAAAAGTGAACAAAGTAATTAATAAAATTAACAAAAGCTATAAATTTTTTTTTAAAAAGACCAAAAAAGAAACAATTTGCCCCAAACAAAACGAGCAACAACAATATTCAAGAAAATGAACAAAATAATTTAGAAAAGGAAAGAAAATGTAGCACTGGAAAACATTATCAAGAAAATGAAACAAAAGTGAACAAAATAATCTACGAATCCGACAAAAACTAAAAAGTGAACAAATTAATGATGAAAATGGACAAAAATTGATAAAATAATCAAGAAATTTTATTCATAAAATGAACAAAATAATCATCAAAATTTTAAATTTTTTTACAAAATGTACCAACAGAATCAACAAAATGAAAAAAATTAACAAATTAATTAATAAAATGAACAAAAGTAACATTTAAAAAAAAGACCAAAAAAGAAACAATTTGCCCCAAACAAAATGAGCAACAAAAATATTCAAGACAATGTACAACATAATTTAGAAAAGGAAAGAAAATGTACCAACGAGAAAAAAAAATGATCAAGAAATTGAAACAAAAGTGAACAAAATAATCCGCGAATTAGACAAAAACTAAAGAGTGAACAAATTAATGATGAAAATGAAAAAAAAATGGACAAAATACTCAAGAAATGTAACTTAGAATGAACAAAACAAGTGTTTAACCAAGAAGCATTTACACCATACCTCAATTTACACAATCTATAAAACCACATAGCCTGCTTTATTTATTTTCTTATGCATGTATGTATGTATTGTTTTTAAGCATTGGCTGAATATTAACACGACACAGACGCAATAAGACCATAATAACCATAATAAAAGTCCTATTAAAGTCACATTAACCTGTGTGTGTTTGCAGCAGGTGCTTCGTTCCTTCAGTGATGCTACAGTCTCCGCAAACAGCTCCGTCGGTGAAAACACTCCAACCTGTTGAATCCTCCGTGGACAAAAACAAAACAACAACAACAAAGACACAAAAAACAACACGGAACCAGCCCCTGCCCCGGTTCACGCCGCATCCTCCGGTGCGGCTCCGCGGTCCATTTCTGCTGGAGGTGCCCAGAGTTGGGTGCAGGTTCTCTCCAAGGCGCACAAAGTGCTGGGTATTTGCATTAGACCGACCCTCCCCTCGCCTTTCATAGCTGCCATTGTTTGTCTCAGTCGGGGCTCGGATTCAGTCCTTCTCTAAATCCCTGACGACCGGAGCTCAGAATACCGCGTTCTCTGAGCCTGGCTGCCAATTAACAAAAGCAACGCCACAAAGAAACTACTGTACACTGACAGGCTTCACCCGACACCGAAATGCACTGGCAAAAACCTTTCAAATAGCACTTAAACTGCACGTATAACACTTAAACTGCGATTAGTTAGATTTAATCACAGGGCTGTTTGAGCCTCCTGGTCGCGCGACAAGGTGACGGCCCATGGAATTTACTACAATCCTTCAAACAGGTATTTTGGTTCATTTTTGTTTTCTCTATGATTATTGTGATCCTTTTTTAAAATAAACTACAGAATCATTTTCCATTTTGCCTCAGACCATTTTAAAAGAGCTTTGGCCCAGAGAAGATGGCAGCGTCGATGGCTTCTTCTTTGCATGATGCAGCTTTAACTTGTATTTGTGGATTGCACGGTGAACTGTGATCCTGAGTCCATGCAGTGATTTCCATGCAGCGCCGCCTGAGGACCCAAAGGTCACCAGCATCCACTTTAGACCTTCTGCTCCTTTTATTCTCAGTCATGTTACCGACCTGTTGCCAGTTAACTGAACTGGTTGTCCAATGCTCATCCAATTGTTTCTGATTTGTGCCAGTTACTTTTTGGAGACATGTTTATGTCTTCCTGTGGGCCCCCCACCTGCAGGAAGTGTTGTCAGGGTCTGGTGTTGTGTTTTGGGTGGTGGCAGCCGAAGATGGGGCCTGGGGGGAGGCCACGGGGCAGACCCAGGACATGCTGGAGGGACGGCTTGGGGGTCCCCCCAGAGGAGCTAGCTAGGGAGAGGGAAGTCTGAGCTTCTCTGCTTAGGCTGCTACCCCTGTGACCCTGACCAGGATAACTGGAAGATATGGATGGATGCTGTTTATGTCCTATTGGGAATAAAATATAGGTTTACAACATTTGCAAGTTATTGCCTTGTGCTTTTATTTATGTTTTACACACGACCCAACTGCACTGGAATTGGGTTTGTATTATATCAGAGCTGCTCTAGAGTTATGAACAAAAACAACCAGATGAAATAAAAAAAAAACAGGTGAAGAATGATACAACCAATAATCTACCAAAAAAAAAAAAATCAGCAGCATAATTAAAGAACAAACAAAAAGTAACAAAGAAAATTAACCAAAATGATCAAACAAACAAAAATAACAAATGATCCCCGAAATGAACCAAATAATCTCTAATAATAATATAATTATGAATAAAATTATCCATTCATCCATCTGATCCTTGCATTTGCTTTTGGTATAATTAATGGCTTCTTGTTGCCATCTAGTGGCCAAGACAGGGATAGCGACTGCTCTGCACCAGAGGACACAAGTTTGGTTTTGTTGCAGTGAGATCAAATTCTACGTTATGAAGTTACTCATTACTTAAGTATTTTAAGTATACTCATGTTTCTGTGTACTTCTACTTCTACTTGAGTCATTAGAATTCGAAAATAACAATACTTTTATTTGAGTAGTTTCTTTTTATTCCACCCACCTCATTTAACCCCCAAAGGGTTAAATACAGTTCCTTTAGTTCAGTTCAATTTGAGTCATTTCAATTCAATTCAGTTCAATTAATTTGACCCGAATTAAAATGTTGGGGAATAATAGCATTTGTTTCTAAATATGCACAATTAAATACCAGTACGTACAAGCTGAAATGACTTGGACCCTGTGTTACAAACCGTTCTTATTAAATATACTGTACATCTTCCTTTTGTGATGCTTATTGTTTGTCAAATTACTGCAAACTAATGAAAACACTAGAGGCCTCCAGGAGATTCAACTAAAACTATAACAGGGCATGTGAGATTTGAATCAGTCCCAAGAGGCAGCAGTTTTTCCGTGTAGGCACATACCTGTCCATCAGGGGAAAATTAAATAAATCCTTATGGGAAAACACAATGATGAGCTGTGATATGAACAGAGATAAACAAACTGCGGCTGCAATAACATGAATGATCTATATAACGTTTATTAAAATATATAAAAGACAAAATACATATATGCATAATTATATCCATGATGAAATATGCATATAGGTATAATAATTATACAGTAAAATGTGTTTACATATATAGATTTTTTTATACATATAGCAAGATATTTTGCATTAAAACTGGCAGTGGTGATTTTATACCCCCTCCCACCCCCTCCCCAAACAGGGAACCCCTCAGTCCACAGTAGGCGTCCCGGAGGAAGCAGCCTCTATGTAAAGCATGAGAGCAGCAGCACCTTAACACCTGAGATCCATGTTTTGGAAATGTCTCACACAGAACAACACATCTACTCTGACACATAGCTTCAGCGACGTCAACCGACAGCGTCAAGAGGGGAGGACGTTACATTACAGTCCTATGATCGTAGCTTTCTGGTATCTGTACCCCCCACCGAATATGGGTAATGGTGCAGTCCCAGCAGAAAATCTACATTTATTTCCAAACTGTCCACACATTTATTTGTTATTACACAATAGCTTTAGAAAAACATCCTTCTGGTCCAACATAATCTGCCATCACACTACATGATTCCTCAGTACATCTAATCTCAGGATATATCTGTATAGCTTGCAAGAGGAGAATATAAAGATCCTGGACAGAGTGTGAGACACTCCTGTGGGATGTTAAGTCCTTCAGACTGGTGTGGTGGTTGTGGTTGGTCCTGTACAGTTTCAGTCACTGCACACTGAAGGCGGTCATGTCTGGTGGTAATGGTGGTAGTGGTGGTGGTGGTGGTGTTCATGGTGGTGGTGGTGCTCATGGCGCTGGACCACAGGAACCACAAACCCCGGGCTGCCAGGTGGGCCGGACACTTGTTCTCTCTCCAGATTTGGCAGTACAGAGGGGACCGGGGGCTGCTGCTGCTGGGGGTGGGACGGAGGGGACAGCGGGGTTTTGGATGGGGACATAGCCTCTCTGGCTTTGGCCCTGATACGTTTGCTGTGACTGTACTGCAGTGGATGTGGGTGGTGGCTGGAGGTCTGGGCCTGGTGGGGCAGGTGGTATACATCCTGACCGCCATGACCCGCTGTGTTGCTGCTGTGAAGCATGGTTTGCAGAGGAGGATGGTAACCATGACACTTTGTGGACTTACCACCTCCGCCACTGCCATTATTTCCTCCACCACCCTTGTAGGTTCCTTTGGGAGATTTGAGAAACTGCGTACCCTTGCTTCGAGACTCTGTGGGGTTGTAGCTGTCGCTGATGACCTGCGAGCGGCGCTGGTGAACAACCGGGGTTTCTGGCTCTTGGGAGCGGGAGCGGCTCTGGCTCTGCGAGCTCCGACCATGAGTCTCCTGAGGAGGGAAGGCAGGGGTGGTTCCTAAGAGACATGAAGAGACAGAAAGTCTGTGGTTTGTAAAGTTGTAATTTGTGAGATTTCCACTTCCTCTTGGGATCCTGACTGTTGAGTCTCATATTTCCACTGTAGTATAATAACCTCACTTCAGCGGTGGAAGAAAAATGTGGATCCTCTACTTAAAACCAGTACAAGTTTGCATTCAAATGCTTAATACCTTTAGCAAATGTAAGTAAGTATTATCAGCCAAATGTACTTAAAGTATGCAAATTAAAAAGTAGTCATTGCACAGTATAAAGTCTCCGTCAGCTGCCTTAATGTGTATTTCGCTTTTTACTGCTTTATATGATTGAGGATGAGCTCATTTGAAAACTTTATTCTACTTTAGTCTTGGCTAGTTTAATCTACAGCCATGCACTGTAGTCCAAAATCTACTGAAAACGTTATCATGTTTGTAGTGTCACCACCCTAAACCATGAGCATCTAAAAGGTCAACGCCTCAGAAAAACAGCTCAGAAAAAGTGCAAAATCGAAGATATTTATCCAAGGCAGGCACTCAAATCTCACATTTACGGTGTAATGACATACTCCCTGAAGGTTGCTCTTAACACAAGTGGATTGACCTAGTAGTGATCTGAACAGCAGCTGTAATGCGGTAGAGAAACTAACCTTCAAATCTGGAGGTGTAGTTCTCGATCCCAGCCAGGTCCAGGTAGTGATTCCTCCTCTCTGTGTTCTCATCCACACAGTAATGCTGACCCTCAGCGGCTGGAGCCTCACCATTCTGTCCTCTGCTGCTAATAAATCAGCAAAACCCCAATTAATCTCCATGATTCGTGGGCATTCTAATCCTCAAAGAATTCGATGCGCTGAAGCTGGCCTGTACTGACCTGATGTAGGAGGACAGTCGCTTGTCTGTAGCGCGTCCTTCATCCTGGTGACAGCGATCTGCAAAAAGAGAGAGAGAGCACAAAAAAAATGTGGTGCTAAAAATAATGCAAAACATACAGTTTGATGACATTAAATTGTGACGCGTGAGATTAGTTTGAACCACCGTTACACATCAAATCAGACCTGCCTTAGGCAGAAATGTTGTCAATAGATGGAATAACATCTTAGTTAAAAGTGTCAATTTATCATTTTCTTTGTTGAATAAAGAAAAAAAATGGACTAATGGTTTTGCAAATAAATAACAGCAAATTTGAAAACTTTGACTGCACAGTGGGCAGCCATTTAGGTCTTTGAGGATAAATATTAAACTGGTTCCTAAATAAGGGCTCATTCACACGTCGTAATGAATATTGGGCTTGTTTTGACTTATTTTGAGTCGCTTTGGTCGCTCCTGGATTGCTTCACTATGCAAGGACATGATTTTTTGTTAATTCTGCTGCTCACAAAACAAGATTTTTGTGCAGAAGGTGAGGTTTATGCATCATGTCTGTGTTTGTGCTCAAGCATGAGCAATGTACTGTGCCAGAGCCCATCTCTTCCAACCTTGCGGACACCTATAACGTGGCCCATGCTTGAGCTCAAACCACGAGGGTTCACGCCAGTCAGTCTGGACTTTGTGAGGTCGGAAATGGAACAGGAAAATCAAATTAAAGTGATCGGACGCATGCATAGAGCCACAGCAAACACTAAAACGCTTCACACTGGATTGAAATGATGAGTCGTACATGTTTTTGTTATTTACCTGTACCTGTGTCCCTTCGGTGGCATCTGGGCTCCGGTGTGACAGTCAGTTTCACACGCAGAGTCTTGCTCTTATTATGGCATGAGTGATTCACGGAGGCATCCACTACATCATAGATGGTGTGCATCAGACTGGACATGTCCTAATGAGATGAGGGGAAAACTTTTACACACCTGATCACTAAAGCAAGAAGCACTGAGACAAAGCAACGGTGCTAAAATTACACACCTCCTTTGTAACTTTGCCACTGTTGTCGAAGTCATAAAGGGTAAAGATCCACTCCTGACGGTTATCATCCTCAAGAGAAACATCACACTCCAAGTCCTGTGAATAAAACAACAACTTTACTGGCAGATACCACTTTGTGTGCACTATTAGCACATTTAAACAGTTGACATAATGTCCTGTGTTGACATGTCGGTAGCAGGGGGCAGCAAAATGCATCTACAGTGGCACCTCGCATAACGAGTTTAATCCATTCTCTGTATCCGAAGAGACTTTTACATGTAAATCCATTAATCCGTTCTGGTCCCACGACAAACTCCCATATAAAGTATGTATTACACACCCCTACCTGCACATTTATTCATTATTATTATTTGAAAAG
>JAQQAE010009200.1:0-14748 GCA_029823295.1 Pseudamia nigra
GCGCCACTGCCCCCTAATGTAGTGGAGGTGCAATTGCACTGTTTTCTAGGACAGTAAAAAAAAATCAAAATAAAAAAGCATGTTCCCCGAGGTCAAACGTGCCCCCCTTGACGGAGCCTCGCGCCCCCCTCTATTTGAGAAGCACTGGCGTAGTGGGTCATCTGTCACTAGTGGAGGGCATATAATTCATAGACGGGTAAATAAGTAAGAAAGAGAACTGCAAAAAAAAAAAAAAACAATCATTTTTTCATGTCTGTATGAAGGGCTGGCTAATGTCAACAGTTGAATGGCTCTCAATACATCACATCCTGTTTTTTATGCTAATACATGAAGTAAGTGATACAATTTTGCAAAGACTCATCAGTCCCTGCAGAGTCATGACTTCCTTTTACCAGGAAGCAACATAAATAGACTGAAGTTTGAAATAACAGCACCCTGTTGCTTTCATGTGAACAAATGGTGACACACACTGCTCCCTCATCCAGCCTGACAGTGTGCTTTGTGTCGTGATGCTCTCAGCGGTGGTGACTCCTTTATGAGTTCCTGGTATAATGAGTCACAGGTTACGTCCCAGCAGGTGGTTCATCACATGGTTGACAATAAGGATTGCTGTTTGAGTAATTTATGTCTTATTGTTTTTCAGGTTTACATTATCAAAGTGTCCTGGAGCGATGGCAGTACAGAAATTATTTACAGACGCTACAGCAAGTTTTTTGACCTCCAGGTGAGTACTAAAAGGTATTGATGTGTCCTATGTGTGGGTTTTTAGGGGTAGGTTTGTATTTAAAATATAAGGCATGTAGCAGGACTAGTATAGGCCAGAAAGATGAAGCACCGGCTCTGTCTTGGGTGCCATGTCCCCAAGGGACCTAGTATTTATGGCCATGCTGTCCCTGCTCCACCCATATGACACTAATAATTACATTGTGCCAGAAGAATCAGGAAAATATCCCATTGAAGTTAACAGAGGACACGGAATGCAACAACCACAGTGATGACCACAGAAATGTCTGAATCATTCTCAGACGTCACTCTGGCAGCGAATATTGCACGAGGAGGGAATCTCATTAGTATCCTAGTTTCCCTTCCTCCTTCAAAGGTAATGGAGCTGGGTCCACTGTCATGACTGAGCTCAGAGAGAGAAGACTCCAGGAAACCCGGAGAGCCAATTGCTAGAAATAACTGCATACTCGAATTAGGCGCAGCCCACTGTAGACCCTAATTAAATTAAGCTGCTTTTAATTGATTTGGATGGTCAAAGCATGAGCAATGAGATGGAAAATGATTGTTGTTCAGCTATGTTTTGTGAGAATGCATGTGTAATGTTAACTGTCAGAATGTGAATGACTACATTATGTATTGTGTTTTATTTATTCTTGCAATAGCTGCTGAACGATATTTACACAACTTATTTTTAACCACTGGACCAGTCTGTGTTGTGTTAGTAAAGCTATTAAATAAAATATATTTTTAGTGCTGTTAGCGCAGGTTGGCGGAATATGATTGGACACAATTTTTCCTACTGTTTTTTCTGTATTTTTATTATTTTCAACATTATACAGTAGTCCTGAAGACATCCAATGTGTGAATGAACACATATGGAATTATGTTGTGAGGAGAAAAGTGATAAACAACCCAGTGCATATTTTATATTTTAGATTGTCAAATGTCGACATATTTAGCTTTAATAGCGTTGCACACTTGCGGCATTCCGTTTCACGCAGTAGTCACCTGGAACAGTTTTCAGTTCACAGGGGTACATTTTAAGAGTTATTTTGTGCCATTGTTTGCCCTCTTAATGTTCTTAAACCATCAGCTGTCTTGTGCAGAGCAGGGGTGTGGATAGACTCAGTGGCCACAACTACTTAAACTGAAGAGAAAAGAAAGTTCATGGTTATATTTAGAATCTAATGAGAGAATGCAAAGTTGTCAAAGCTAAATGTGGCTACTTTGGCTAAAATATAAATCATCTATTTTTGTTTGCCACATAATCCTATACATGCTCTTTCACAGTTGTCTTCAGTACTAACGTAAAATGTTGAAAATATTAAAAATAATGGAAAAATCATAGGACAGTGACAGAAGATGTTCTTTACTAGCGATATACTAATCCGTCCTTACTACTGTAGAAAAGTGTTGAAACCACTGCAGCAGCGTTTAGAGATCTCTCAAATTAATTTCAAGGCTTTAATCCTTCATAGTCTTAATATTGAGTCATGATTGACACTGACTTGCATCTTGGTGATTCATTTTTTTGTACCTAAATGCAGAGCATTTAACATGCCTGTCTGATGTAAAGCACTACAGATAACAGAAGAAGTGGTTCTTGATGCCCACTTCTTATTCTGCTTTAAACAAAAAGTCAGTTTAATGCTGTCATCCTTAAATGCACAAATCTGTGCTCCAGCAAGGTCACACACTCCTGTTAATCAGTCATAAGCACTTCAGGCCTAAATTAAAGCATAATATCCCTGGGATGGCCCAGTGGTTAAAGGTAAAGGTTGCTGTGATCCAAAACATTTGACTTTATACAGCAGCTCTCAATTCTTGTTTTATTCCAACATTAACACATTCCCAGTATACTGACATAGTGACATCACTGTGATAGACACTAAGTCTGATCAGTAGCCCTGAATCACAGGTGAGCATGCTCTACGTGTACTGAGTGGGTTAATATTTCCAGCTTGGGCCTTCATTGATGATTGTGATACAGTGATAGCCTGTGGGTGGAATCTTTTGCCTGAAGGAGGTGTAGATAAATCTAATGAAAAAATGACAAGGCAGTGTCTTATCTCCTGATAAGATTGGCATTAATGTATTAAAGCCACCTTGAGGCAGTGGTATTTGTGAAGTGGTGGATTGGAATGAGCTAAATCTCATCAGCTCCTCCATCATAAAAAAGGGATTATATATGTTTTTGTGCCATTGTTGCTTGTACAAATCTGTGAAGCGGTGGATCTTGACCTTTTTGAAAAGGTATGTTTTAAGAATGGACCATAATTCCCTGTTATCCCATCTTATCCTCCATACCTTCATTTCCTGTCTACTTTCACTTTTCTACATACAGTGGTCCATAATTTTTATGGTGCTTTTATTTTAACAAATTGACACAGGATATCAACAAAAATATGCAGGAAAAAATATATTGAGGTTATAAATTAATTTGCATTTGACTGAGCAAAATAAGTCTTTGATTCCCAAGAAATGCATTTGTAATGGGTGGAGAAACCATTGTTGGCAAGCACAGAAGTCAGATGTTTCTGGTAGTTGTTGACTAGCTGTGCACACATTTCAGGAGGGATTTTGGTCCATTGATCTTTAAAGAGCCTTTCCAAATCCTTAAGGTTTAAAGGCAGCCTTACACCAACTTTCTATAGAAGGCCGGGAGATTGGCTAGGGCCACTCCATGGCCTTCATGTGCTTCTTCCTGAGCCACTCCTTTGTTGCATGAGCCAGATGTGGGGTGTTGTCATACTGGAAAACTCATCCCCAACCCATCTTCAGTGTTGTGGTGGAGGGAAGGAGGTTCTTGTTTAAAACTTTATGGAACATCGAACTGTCCATCAGCCTGTCAATGTGGCAAAGTCTCTGAATAATTTTGGTGTTCACTGGCGTAGTGTGTTCCCAAGGTTTTCTTGGTGACTTTGCCTTGAGGTCGTTAACAAGCTTCTCCCGTGTACTTCTGGGCTGACCCTTATCATGATCATCCATACCCCACGAGGTGAGATCCTTCATGGAGCTCTAGGCGAGGGTGATTAATGGTTATTTTGTATGTCTCCCATTTTTTTTTTTTTTTTTTTTTTAATAATTGCTCCAACCTTCTCACACAGCTTCTTGCTGACGGTCTTAAAGCCCATTCCAGCCTTGTGCAGGATTACAAACTTGTCTGTGCCCTTTGAAAGTGCTTTGGTCTTGGCCATGGTGGTGAAGAGGTTGGAATGGAAGAGAGTTGATCTATCTTTATACGCATAACAAGTACGTAAAGATTGGGAGTAGTTTCTCAACGTGACCGGAGTAATCTGCGTGCGTTATGGGCACCTAGAGATAATCGGCGATTATGATTGGCGCTATACAAATAAAGATTGATTGATTGATAATGCCTGTGGGAGCCTGAATTCTTGCTGGTTTATAGGGGATAAATTGCCTAGTTCTTTTGATTAAATGTAAATGAATTTATAACCTTCTATACAATGTTTTTCCTGGACTTTTTGCTGGTATTCTGTCTATTTGTGAAAGTAAAAGTACCATGAAAATGACTGACCACTCATTTCTTTGTTGTTGGGCAAAAATACAAAGCCAGCAGGTGGAAAAATATATGTTTACTTGACTCTACTAACTTTTTTTTCTCAGCTGTTTTTGGAGCAGCTCTTTGGTTGGTATAAGCCCAAAGGTAATGTTACTGTACAAAAATAACATATGTCTGTGGTCATTGTGAAACCAAGACAGGAAGTTTTATTCACCACATCCCATCAACAATCCCCCACCCCCACATCCAAACAGCTGATGCAACATGTGCTCTTTATGATCACTGGCATATTCATTATTGTGTCATTTCATTTTCTGCTTGTTGTTAGGGAAATTCTTCCAAATCTAAAAATAATGTTGCCATAGTATCAATAGCATTTTTCCAAAGAGACTGTCACCAAAGCACATAGACATTGGTTAAACATTACGTCTGTCTCTAATGTCTCCTGACATTAAAACATTAAAGCCCATTAATGACGGTTATAAACAGAAATACTATAGAATTAACTCCACCACATGAGGGTTGGCATCACAGCTGACTCTTCTCTGTAATTATTAATGTCTTCCATGTGTAAAACCCAACACGTTCTGGGGAATTTTACCAAAATTCTGATGCTGTTCTTGATAAGGTTTGTCTGTTGCCTCCTCTCACCCGTGTCTTTCTCCTCCTCTGAACCAGTTTCTATGAAACCATGTCACCCTAAATAGCATCAAGACATTTGGTGTCCATTACAATGTACTGGTGAAAAAAGACAATGGTGAGCTTGAATACTACTTCCTGCTTGGCTATACTTTTAATGAAGATGTACAGTACTTTCCAGTTTTTGGTCCACTAGTAACTTTGCATCTGTACTTCTATGTCACTAAGAAATGTTTCCATGCTGTGTACGTGTCTGCTCAACTTCACAAGCTTCATCATCCAGCTCTAACACTTATCACTTTAAAATAGGATACAGTTGGGCATTAAAGCTTGTAAAAAAAGAACTGCTACTTGCTTAAAAAGAGTTGCACATACAGCTGTCACATACTTTCCACTCTCTGTAATATTGTTACCAAATGTCATTAAAAGTGTTTGATGGGGGCATAATGCTTGCTCAGAGCAGTGGGGGTTGTTCTTATGAGCGTTTCACAAACCAGCAACAATGTGCTAATTTACTCTGACCACTTGCAGACCTAAATGAACTGTACATACTGAATCACTTTACCTCAAGCAAGTTTGTAAGGAAGTTAGTTTAGGTAAGAGTCAATCAATTTTCTGTAAGGCCAGTCAGACCCACTTTGATTTACGCAGACAGGCTAAACTAACATTTGTCATTATTGCAGGTTCTGCCAAATTAAGGCGTAACCTTCATCAGCAACCCATACAAATATCACATTAGGGAATAAACCATGATTACCATAGTATTTCCTTGTTTATAATTGAACCACCTGTATTTGATTTGCTCTGAATAATTTACTGCTGAGCTGAAACGGGTAACAAGAATCTGACCTTTCAGTGCACGGAAGGGGGGAGATGCACATGAAATGCATTGGTTTAGTGAAAGTTCATGCAAGTCTGGAATGGTGATGGAATGAGAGAAAATTCAAATGGAAAACTAACCAAGGTCTAGTGCAAGGTTCTTTTTTTTGTTTTGCTTTCATACTGTAATATTGAGAGTAGACTCAAACTGTCCAAAAGTCTGAATTAGTCAAAAGACTTTTTTCAAATTGTATATGAACTGAATCATCATGCAGATTGATGATGGCTGAGACCATCTCTGTTTTGGTCAGACCAAAGACTGTATATATTAGTGGACAAAGTGACCGTGATGTCACCAATTAGTTTCTGAAGGGCTGTTTTGAGGCCAATCGGGTTATCACTTCCTGGATGACAACTTGGAGTCAAAACAGGATGTAACCATATTTGAATGAATGGTGGCAGCGCTACTGGAACGTAGCATGCCAGGGGACTCATAGGAAAGCTAATTCTAGGTGCTAGCTTGCTGCCATGGTAAAACTTCACCATGCAGTATCATTTTATGGTTTTGTT
Organism: Pseudamia nigra; assembly: GCA_029823295.1. Classification (NCBI taxonomy): domain Eukaryota; kingdom Metazoa; phylum Chordata; class Actinopteri; order Kurtiformes; family Apogonidae; genus Pseudamia; species Pseudamia nigra. Next base: position 6,275 of record JAQQAE010009200.1, read on the forward strand.
AGTGTAAACACTTACCCACAACTACAGTCAAGTGTATCTGAGGTAAAACTATGCCTATACTGAATAAATAGAAGATATGAAGGTCTGATTTCACTGGCAAGTTGAGTTACCATAGTGACACGTTAATCAAACCTCAGCGTGGTATTGATTTGTCAGATTCGTTGCCTTAATATCTTAATAACCACGCAAAAAGTTAAAGAGAGACCACCACATTTCTTATTAGAGGGTCCAAATAATACGTTTGAGACCATAATGACTCATAACAAAAATTATTTGCTCAGTATTTTCAGAGAGAAGTCCAGTATATCTGGGACAAAGGCTTCTTCAAGCTAGATGAACGGTTACCCAGCAGCCAACGGCGGTATTACAACTTAGTTACTTCCGCATTGGCCTCTCTGAACAACCCGGGCCATTGCCCACTGCGTCAGACCAAAGACAGATTATCTGGGACGCCCGGTGGTTCAGGGGGGATTTCACACCTGGAAATTCCAAACAAATGAGGTAGTTATAAATGTGCCCTATGTGAACATTACTGTTGTGGCACATAGTTTGGCTCAGTATCAAACTGGGGTGAACTTTTTAAAACGGTTTAATCCAGATAAAGTTTTGGCTGCGAAAAAAAAAAATTGGCCGTAAATATATTGTAAATGTTGCCAGAAGTGACTTACTGTAGTGGAATTTCCATTGATCAATTAACAATAACTTTTGAGTTTCAGTCTATGTGTTTTAAGTGAGTAAGTGAATAAAATTCAGAAGAATAATGTTTACAAAGTAAATGTTATTTCTGCATTCAGTTTCATTATGTGCTCATTTGTTCCTGACTGGCAGACTTGGAAAGAGTTTCTAAACAGTATGGCCAAGGCTCGCAAAAACCCAGATGTGAAAGTATCCTCTCTTTTATTTTTAACCGTTTGCTGGTTCAGATTGACGAGCACTGGAACGTGCAGTCAAGCAACTGAGATTTATCATGTTTTTGGATAATGGTTTTAAGCACCTAGACTGATTCATGCTTTGCACCCGCACTGTAGTATATCAGTGGAACGTTCTTCATTTGTTGTCTTGGGATGGTGCTGTGTCCAGGGGGGTACAGTGCCTCTCGTCCAAGTGCTTATGAAGATACAGAAGAAAAATCAGTGTATAGTTGAAAATGACTCCTCAGTCATGAAGGGGAGGATGGGAAAATGCATGACATCATAAAGAATGTGTTTGGGGAGACTTGAAATCCAAAGATGTGTGACTAAAGCCAGTCTTTTCAGGGTGATGTTGGACAGGTTTAACGGTAACGCAGTTCAGCTGTTGGAAAGCACAGGCTATGTTGCCACTGTTCAGTAATTCAGTGCATTGGGAATAGCTACTAAAACCCTGAGTGTTAATCAATGCAAGTCTACATCCCACCCGAGATTAAATGAATAACTTGTGTTCCTAGTGGGTGGTGGGGCAAAAGGTCAGCCTCTCTCAAACATCAGGCATTTCTGGAACAAGAAGTGTCCATTGTGTTAAAAATGACCACAGACATGAATCTACAGTACGGAGTCAAGATCAGCATGTCGTAAAGAGAGCTGCCATTGTTGTCTCCCTTTTTTACAGTACTCTCATTCAAGGGTCTGGTGCTCATACTCTTTTATTAGGCCTCTATTCGAAGGCTGGTGATGTGTTTGAAGCGGATATGAACTAGACAAATTACAGACCCCTGGAGGATTACATTCACTTCTGACTCAGCCACAACAGGTCAAATGAAATAACAGTGTTTAAAGGTTTATAGAAGTGTTGAATATGTTAAAAGGCTGGTGTTTAAAAGTAACAATGTGTTTTTGTGTTGAGTAATGGTTAACAATTTGTCACGAAGTATACACTGACAGGTTGATTTATCTTGCTTTTTGAAGGTCTGAGCTAGACACGTTTGCCACAATATGTCAATCATCACTGAACTAACCTGAAAATGTATTAGTTTCTAGTCATTCTGTACAAGAGGCAGACATAATGGGGGGAAAAAGGAAAGTATATAATATCACATCTAGACAGAAAAAAGTGGGCATTTCCATAAAAATATCATTTGGAGTAGATGGATAAACAAAGTGCTTTCTCCAGAGATGGGTCTTTTCTTGCACAGGGAAAAAATTCTATAATAAAACGTAACATAATTTGGGTTCAACAATGAGATTTGTCCATAGAAAAGTAAAATGCCTCAGTGGGATGGTAAATCTACTCACCTACCTGGAGCTCGTGATTGAAATGACTGGAACAGAAAGTTGGTTTTTCCAGCTTGGGGAATTATGAACCAACTGCCTTGGTCAACTTTTGCACCATTTCAGATCTCAGCAAACCTCTGATGGGTGTTCATCTTAGGACATTCTTCATATTTCGTCCTAATTTTCTCAAATGTATGGAATAATCAGGGACAATAACACACATATTAGTAGTCTGGTTTATTCATTGATCCAACAGGTCAGATTGTTAGTGTGTTTATCCATAATTTTACAAGCTGCCTAAATGAATCATCTACTGACATTTCAGAACAAATTTTAAGATTAATGTTAGATGGCTATTGTATACCTTAGACAATTAATACTTTACATATAGTAATTTATTTGGATGTTTATATATGCAGAATTGTTCATGGTGATGTCACATAGTCAAAAGTTTTTTCTTTATTTGTTATTATTTTCAAAATTATACTGAAGGCATCCAAATGGTAAATGAACACATATGGAATTATGTAGTGAACAAGAAAATGTTACAACACAGAACATGTTTTCTATATTAGATATTCCTAACTGGACACATTTAGCTTTGATGACAGCTTTGTGCACTCATGACATTCTCTGATCAGATTCAAGATGCAGGTGTGCCTTGTCAACAGTTAATTTGTGTCATTTCTTGAGTCATAATGAGCTTCAGACCTTCAGTTGTCAAGGAAGTTTGGTGACCGAAACAAAGGCCCTGTGAGTGCTACTATGCCTACTGTACAAATCCATGTTATGGCAAGAAACACTCAGGTAAGAAAAGAGAAAAGACGGTGTATAATTACATTAAGAATCTGAGGGGAGAATGCCATGAGAGTGCAAAGCTGTCATCAAAGTTAAATGTTGCTACTTTGGACAGCATGTTCTGGGCTGTTGAAAACTTTTTTTTTTGGATGTCTTCAGTGTTAATGTACAATGTTGAAAATAACACAAAAACAAAGAAAAATCACTGAAGGAGAAGGTGTGTCCAAAAGTTTGATGTCAGGTGCTCTTAATATACTAGCCCATCTGTATTCATTGTAGTAAACTCCTAATATCAATGCAACAACAGTAAATGAAATATAGGACAGTCAATCCAAAGCATCTCAACAATGTGTCCTCAAGTGCATTTGTCAAAACCATCAAACTCTATGTTGAAACTGGTATTCATGAGGACTGTCCCAGGAAAGGAAGACCAAGAGCAACCTCTGCTGGAGAGGATGACCTTATTAGAATTACCAGCCTCAAAAACTGCCAGTTCGCAGCACCTCAGATAGCCTGTGATGGCGACAGCACTTGAGGATACCGACAAAGTCCTTGAAATTTTGTCTTTTCTCTTTACTTAACTGATTGTCTCTTGAAGTTGGATTTGTACAGTAGTTGTAGAGGCACAAATAGGGCTATTGATGCTGTACTCTGAACCTCTGAACAAGATAACTGATGGTCTGGAGCATCTTAAGAAGAGATGGCACAAATTAACCTGTTAAAAGGCACACAAACTGGGTGCTTCCCTTGTGAATCTGATGAGAGAATGTCAGGAGTGTGGTAAGCTGTCATTAAAGCTAAACATGGCTGTTTTGGACAGTCAAAAAATCTAAAACTGTTTTTTTTTTATTTGCTGCCTGATTCCATACATATTATTTCACATTTTGTGTGTCTTCAGTATCAGTATACAATGTTTAAAATAATAAAAACAACCTTGGAGAAGGGTATCCAAGCTTCTGACTAGTGTGCATATGCAGAATTACTTATAGATAGACATATTTTTTATTTATTTGATGTATTCAGTGTATAAAGTGAAGAATCTGTAGTTAAATCTATACATACAGTAGAAGTATGCATATGTGTCCTTCTAATGGAAATGAATGGCGAAGGATATATATACAAGAAGGACTTTGTAAATAAAGCAGGAGCTGAGCTCCTCCATATCCGACGAAACGAAGTCGGGCGGAACACAAATCCGTTCAAAAACAGCCGAGAACTGAGGGGCAGTGGAAGGGTTCAGTGGAAGGGACGGCACCGGGCAGGTGTGCAAGATTTAACTGTAGTAAAGGACATACCAACGTCAAATATCACAGGCAAATGATCAGACAACACAGCGTCACAGATCTCCACGTTTACCACAGAGAAACCGTATGACAGAACAAGATCTAATGTGTGTCCCTGCTCGTGTGTGGCACCAGACAGATTGAACCAAATTAAGAGTCGATAATAGTCGTCCTGCCAAACCATTCTGGACTCTGTGGCTCCACTAAAAACCAGGCGGCCCAGAGTTAAATCTGAGCCCTGGTTTAATGACAGAACTTTTCCCCACTATAGGACAATCAGTTCTTATCATCATCAACAGCAGTTTGTCATCCAGTGTGGTTCCTGCCAATCTTAAACATGCCATTGTGCAACCCTTAAATAGAAACACCTGGCCTAGATCACACAGTGCTGGCTAATTTTAGACCTATTTCAAAGCTGCCATCAAAAGTCCTGGAGAAAATTGTGTTTGCTCAGATAAAGTGTTTTCTTAATGAACATTGTATCACAGACGTCTTTCAGTCTGGTTTTAAAGCCCTTCATAGCACAGAGTCAGCGTTGGTGAGGGTTTTTAACATTCTTTTGGCCACAGACTCTGATGACCATATGATTCTAGTCCTGCTTGACCTGATCGCTGCCTTTGACAGCGGACCACCATATTTTACTGTCTCGTCTGCAGCACCTAGTGGGCATTTGTGGTACTGCGCTAGAGTGGTTTAGGTCTTATTGTGTCGAATCCTCTCCTGTTCCCCTGTCGTGGGGTTCCACAGGGTTCAATTTTAGGGCCCCTTTTGTTTGCCCTGTATCTGTTGCCTTTGAGATCTGTTCTTAGGAAGCATGGTATCTTATTCCATTTTTATGATGACAGCCACATCTATGTACCAGTAAAGTGGAAGGATGGCTTCTCACTTAAATCTCTCTTTGCTTGTCTTGATGACATCAAGGCTTAAATGGCAACAAACTTCTTGAGTTTTAATGAAAACAAAACTGAAGTGATGGTGTTTGGACCCAGTGCATCTTGTGCGCCCCCATTTGGTGATTTGGGGCCCTAGCTTTTTTCATTTAAGATGGTTGGCAAAGGTGAAACCTTTTCTCTCAAAGCAGCATTTTGAAACCGTGATCCATGCCTTTATTTGGTCATAGCTGGATTACTGTAATGCTCTTTATGTTGGTGTTGATCAGTCTTCACTTGCTCATCTGCAGCTCGTCCAAAATGCCGCTGCCGCCTTTTAAATGGAGCACGGAGAAATGAACACATCACACCTTTGGCCTCGCTGCACTGGCTGCCTGTGCATTTTATAGTTCGTTTTAAAATTATTTTATTTGTCTTTAAATGTTTAAATGGTCTGGCCCCCGCTGTATCTCACTGAGCTGCTCCACCCTTACACTCCTGCTCGATCTCTCAGGTCAGCTGACCAGCTGCTTCTGGCTGTGCCCAAATCAAAGAGGAAGGTCAAAGGTGACAGAGCCTTTTCTGTGGTTGCTCCTAACCTGTGGAACGATCTGCCTTTGACCCTCAGACAGGCTCCCCCACTGTCCATTTTTAAAACTCGCCTTAAAACCCATTTTTACTCCTTGGCTTTCGATCCAGCACGAGACATTGATTTTATTTGCGCTTATTGTTTTAGTGTATGGATTTTATATTATTTTTATTGTTTGCTGTTTTAACTATGTGACTATTTGTTTTATGGTGTCAGTGAACCATTTTCTTTTATTTCTCAGTGATCGCATCCTTTTTTTATGTGTTGGATCGTATTTGTCCCTGATGTACAGCACTTTGTTTCAGCTACGGTTGTTTTAAAGTTCTTTATAAATAAAGTTGATTGATTGATTGAAGGATATTTTTGAAAAGGCACATGTAAGAGCAGCGCTGAAAAGTCATGTGGAGGTTGATTGACTGCTCTGCCTCCGCCTGTTGTCTCCCTGCCTGTAGAGCATGAATATTTGATGTTGGATGCATGATGTAACTGGTATTTTGCAGAGACGTCTTTACTCTCTCCACATGCCGTTCTGTGTTTGAGTGGCTCTGATTACAGAGTAGATACGAGCGTTAGAGTAGACACACAGACTGGGTGTGCCTGCACTCACACACATGGGAACAATTACAGTGTGTGGGGCATAAGCTCTTCGAGGGTTTGCCTTTTTTCTCCTTTTTCTGCTTGCCTCTTTGTTTATACTGTCTGTCTTAAAGTTGGTACTGTGTCAATAATGAAACATTCTTAAGCCAGCAAGATGTCTAGGCACCTTTTTTTTTTTTCCTTCTTAGAGCTTTAGAATTCCATCACTTTCTGCTCGGCCATCCAGACATAGAAGTTACTTTTGGCGTCAGATGAATGGGTAAAGCTTCCCGCATCAGGTCACCATTAGGTTTCATTCATCAGTTCATCCATCCTCATTCAGTACAAGTTAAATATATACTAACATACTGTTTAATGGTGTTTTTGTTATTCTGTGTGCTTTGAAGTCTTGTCTACTTTGAAGGTTTCTTTTTAAAGCCACTCATTTGTTATGGCAGTATCTCTTGGCACCTACAGTAAATGGTCCGTTACCTCATAAAAGCTTTGACAAATACTGTTTGGCGCAAGTGTTCTCTGGTTCTCCTTTCTTTGTTAGTTTTGGCTCAGCCTAACTTATTGTTTTTCTCAAATGTACCAACAGACCCTTGATGTAAAAGCTATTTGAAAGTGATAAAATGGGACGTAATGAATGAGAACAGTTGATCAGTGTCAGATTTGAGTGAAAATCAGCACACATCATAGGATGAGACGGGGTTCATCTGTGGTATTATAATTTGAGTCAGTTGTGTTCGTGTTGACAAGCTAGATGATTTCATGATCCAAAATAGAGTATGTGTGAGATAGAACCACCCCTTCTGGTTTAGCCCCATGGGATCCTATTTGGGAAGAAAATGTATTACAATCAATAGCAAGAGAGAAGTCATATTTCAATTGTTTCTCCATCTATTATTTCTCTTTCAATATTTTGAGCTCCACAAGTGTTTCAGTTGTACTGAAGAGACTCTGCAGCTCAACATTATCAGGCATGTAGTGATTTTCACCTCTTTCACTACTTTATTCTCAAAAAATGGTGTTGATGGTGTTTCACATAACATGAAAATACTGTACTGTCCACTCAATCATTTCACACCAAACTGCTTGTAATGTCACTGTCTTTATGGCAAACTCTTTGCTTGTAAAATGACCTTTTGAATAGACACACACCATATGTTGATACAATAATTCAGACAGGATTAAAAATTGACTTTTGTCAAACCACCTTTTTTGTTTTTTTGAAGTTGGGTCCCATGGGCCATAGCAGAAGAGGTGGGATTTCACATTTTTGCAGGTCTGCTTCAGCATGACTGGACATTACGGCAATGTGATGAAAATACAGTTACAGTACCCATAAAGATGGAATAAATTTTTTTTTTTTTACCTTTTCTCATGAAACAATTGTGGCAATGTGATTTATTCTTCAGAAAGTGTACATCCTCTTAAAACTTTATTGCTCAATGTCTTCCAAAGGTGAGTGCTGATGTGTATAAAGAGTAATAATGGGTATGAAAACAAATTATTCCAACTTTATGGGCAGCAGTGTGTATAATGACACTCCATCAATGTGAACGCAGCTCAAGGAGACTCAACAATGGCATATGAGGAAATTTACTATAAGTTTAAACATCAGAAATAATAAAAAGATACATATATTCTAAGACTTTTTTTGGAAAGAATATACAGTAGTTGTTTGGACTTCTGTGGTCTTTGCTCATGTCTTGTGCCATGAGATGAACAGACAGTATGTCCTGACCCAGCAGAAACTCAACCAGTCTGTGATCTGCATTGTTTATGTCATGTTTATCACTTTGGCTCACTCACTAGGGGCTAAACATGGTATCTATTTTTAGTTCAAGTTGTATTTCCATTATATGATTTCATATAGCGGATATATTTAAAAGGCCATGCCAAGGTATGTTGCACTGATACCACCAGTAGAAAAGGGGTAAAATATGTTATGCAGCCCCACAACCCTTCAGATTTTTGCTAATTTGATATAAGTTCAACACAACTGGATCACATTATCCTTTTGATAACAGTGTGCCTGTCCTGTCCTGAATGTCTGTAGAGAAAAATGGACATGATATGAATATGGACGGCGACACGGTGGTGCAGTGGGTAGCACTCGTGCCTCACAGCTAGAAGGTCCTGGGTTCGATCCCAACACCGGGTG
>JAQQAE010009201.1:0-14747 GCA_029823295.1 Pseudamia nigra
TAAGTCAATATAATTTGTATCAAACTATACAGTAACATCATTAACATTATCATACAGCATCCAATGTATACTGTTGTTGAAATTCATAGGGAGCATCCAGTATGTACTGTATGTATGTATGTAACATGTAGCTTGCACTGCCATTTTGAGCACAGCCACATTCCCTGCAGCAACACGGTGACAGGATGTAGATGAAGATCTGTTGAGCTGAAGTCACAACTCATCAGTTGCGACATTTATTTTGTCATAGATTTTAATGACAATTAACACTCAATTAGCGCTTAATTGCCCAATTAAATTCCCCTGTTCATTTGGAAGGCAGCTCTGCAGTGATGATTAAGGTAATGTTTTTCCTCTTGATGGCTCAGCTGTCATTGGTTACATCATGCTTGCATGCATGTGTAATAAAAGGTAATGATAATGCGAGTGGTGAGGGTTCAGTATATCACAGGGACATTTGTCAATGTGAGAAGCATAAACATACATAAATAGTAAATGTTATTTGTAAGACTGGCAAAGGCTCACAAACTATGCAGTGGAGACCTAAAAACAACCAAAGGCAGATGCAGTAATGTGTGAAACATGACATTGCCTGAGGGAACCTAATGGTACCTGTTACTCTCAGTTTTGTTGGGCAGTGTGCTGGTATGCAGCGGTGAAAATGAAAGCCTGGCTGTGCAACCAGATGAGACAATGCATCATTAACATAGTAATGACACTCTCTCCTTTGCTTCTGACAGTCCACTTTTGAAACACTTTTTTGTTGCAGGATATAATTTGAAGTATCTTAAAATATGAATGAAGATGCTGAGGTGTTCACAGTTGCATTTGTATTATTGATGAGTTGGTGACATAAAAACCTGAGATGGTCAGGAATCAATCCAGACTACTCTTGGAGCAGCTCTGTGTTATTTAGAGGAACTGGTATTGTCTCGTAATCATACCAGCAGAGAAAACACTAAACTCATCTGGTCCACTGTGATCATCACCTCTTTATATAATTTCCAGCATCTTACTGTATATTGCCTCTTGTCATTAGCAAGAGGTAAATTTGACTCTTGCAGTTGCCAAAGCATCAAATGTTGCAGTCACTGGTTTCTGAGGCTGATAACAAACCAAGAGGCAACGACTGCGGCTGTTCAGTGAGGCCAATACGGAAGTAAAATTAAGTTGTAATACCACCACATGGTTGCTGGGAAACCGATTGTCTGGCTCCAGTAAGCTTTTTTTTCCATAGATACATGTGACTCTATCTGGAATTTTTTTCATGGGTCATCATGGTCTCAAATGTTTTATTTGGACCCTCTAATAAGCAACATGGTGGTCCATCTTTAACTTTTTACTCCATTATTAAGATATTACAGCAAATAATCCAACAAATCACTGCCGTGGTGGGGTTTGATTTACGTGTCGCTATAGCAACAGTTTGCTAGTGAAGTCCGACCGATTCTGGCCTTTGTATCTTATTTAGTCAATATGTCCACAGTTATATATGAGATACACTCAACTGCAGCTGTGGGTAAGTGTTTACACTAACAGCACTGTAATATGACTTTGTTTGACACTGTGTGGTGAAGTGTTACCGCATCAGTAAGCTAGCGGCTAATAATAGCTTTCCATGAGTCCCTTGGCATGAATGCTTCATAAGCCCCGCTGCAGTTCATCCAAATATGGTTACATCCTGTTTTTGTCTCTAACATGTCGTCCAGGATGTTACAACCCGATTGGTCTCAAAACGGCCCCGCAGAAACTAATGGGTGACATCACGGTCACTTTGTCCAGTTATATATACAGACTGTGTAATAAACTCATCCTCTGCAGCAGATGTAGCTTTTATTGTTCCTTTCTTGGCTCGGTCCTCATGGAAGCCAGTGTGAGAATGAAATGAATGTGCAAAGTTGTCGTCGGTGCTAAATGTGGCTGGTGTGGACACACCAGCCACATTTTTCTTAAATATAAAACATGTTGGTGGTTGTTTAATACTCTCTGTTTACTACATTACTCCATACGTGTCCTTTCACAGTTTTGATGTCTTGAGTGTTAATGTACAGCAAGCCCAATGGTCACAGCTCCCAGCCGATAGGCTGCGCCTCTCCCCCTCCCTTCTCTGTGTGTGTGGTTGTGTGTGGATTACAGGAGTGAGGACAGGTGCATGGGAGTCAGACCAGCGGCACTTCATCAGCAATCCTCTACTGCTGCTATAAAGACCCATCTTCTCCACCACTTCCCTGCCAGATCGTTGTATTAACTCTTGTTAGTCACATTCCAGCATTTCTCTAGTGTTTATCGTAATTGAATGTTTTCCTTACCTGACCGTGTCCTGTCCATCCTTCCCAGTTCCTGGTTCCTGGTTCCTGACTCCTGTCTCCCTCTACCACCTGTGCCTCATCTAGCCCGGCTACAGCTCGCTGCTCACCACATGTTCCTGTCCCATCCTGGTCATCCTGTCGTTCGTGTTCCTGTCAGCCCATCCATCCCGTCTGCCCTCGTCCTGTCACCGGGTCCCTGTCTTCATCCCCTTACTCCATCCAATCCGTCTTTGTCCTGTCATTGGGTTGCTGTTTTCATTCCCTCACTTGCCTATGTTCCTCAATAAAGCTCCTGACGCTTGTACTTGGTGTTGCTTCCGTGTTGTGCTCTTGGGTCCACACTCAGCCTTCGTAACAGTACAATCTGGCCATCGTCATGGACCCAGCAGACACTGAAGCGATGTGCCAGGCTCTCGTCAACCAGGGCTCTCGTCTCAGACAGCATGAGCTGGCACTTTCAAGAATCACGGAAACCCTGATGGAGCTGTCAGAGAATATTAGTAGCCTCCGCTCCTAGCTGACTTCCGGGACAGATATCCAGACACCCTCTGAAGCTTCCTGTCCACAGAAGGCAGCTGCTGCCCTTCCACCACATCAGGCACCTCCGCATCTTCCTCCTCCACTGCCCCACTGCCGTGAACCAGCGGTTCCAACACCCAAGAGGTATGGTGGGGATCTGGGTTCATGTGGGTCCTTTCTGTTGCGGTGTTCCCTGGTCTTTGAGCAGCAGCCTCTCTCGTATCCCACTGACCGCTCCTGCATTGCTTATTTGCTCGGGCTACTGCGGGGTCCTGACGTGGAGGTGCTGATCGAATTTGGTGCAGACGAGAGTTTTTTGGACTTCAGCGTCGCCAGGGAGTTTGGAGTCCGGACGAAGTCACGATTTACGCCAGTGGAGGGTAAGGGATTGAACGGACTTCTCCTAGTTCGAGTGGAGCAGCAGACCCATGTGGTGACTCTTGGCCTGTCAGGTAACCACCGTGAGATGATCACACTTAACCTGATTGACTGCCCTCATTCTCCTGTTGTTTTCGGGTTACTATGGTTACGTCTACATAACCCGCACATGGATTGGGCTTGGGATAAGATAATTTCCTGGAGTCCTCACTGTCATGCGAATTGTCTGTTGTCTGCACCTCCACCCTAGGTCTGTGAATCTCTTTCTCCACGGAATCCTCCAGACCTCACCTCTATCCCTGAGATTTATCATGATCTAGTCCTTGTTTTTAGTAAACATGCTGCACTGTCACTTCCAGCCGTACGACTGCATCATCGATCTCCTCCCTGGAGCTCCCCTACCAAGCAGTCATTTTTACAACCTGTCCAGACTTGAACTGGAGGCCATGGAGGAGTACATCCACAATTCCCTGGTAGCCGGAATTATCAGGCCCTCATCTTCTCCGGTAGGGGCTGGGTTTTTCTTTGTGGGCAAAAAGGATGGTTCATTATAACCCTGCATTGATTATAGGGGACTTAATAATATCACAATCAAGAACAAATATCCGCTGCCCCTCATTGACTCAGCTTTTGTTCCCCTGCATGGCGCAACTATTTTCACGAAGTTAGACCTGCAAAATGCTTATCATTTGGCTCACATCAGAGAGGGGACAAATGGAAAACAGAGTTTAACACCTCAGGATATTTTGAATATCTGGTGATGCCATTTGGTTTGACAAATGCCCCCACGGTGTACCAGGCTCTTCTAAATGACATCCTCCGAGACATGATCAACCGGTTTGTTTTTGTGTACCTGGAAGATATACTAATCTTCTCTCCTTCCATAACAGAGCATGTGCACCATGTTCACCAGGTACTGCAGTGCCTCCTTGAAAGTATGCTATTTGTGAAAGCGGAAAAGTGTGCTTTTCATGTCACCCCGACCTCTTTTCTGGACTACACCATCGCGGAGGGGCAGGTGGAGATGGACCAGGAAAAGGTAAAGGCCGTGACTGATTGGCCTACACCCACCACATGTAAACAGCTGCAGGGGTTTTTGGGGTTTGCTAATTTCTACAGGTGCTTCTTCTGTGACTACAGCTGGATCGCTGCCCCCTCATGGCCCTTACCTCCACTATCAGACCTTTCCGGTGGTCTCCTGAAGCGGACGCAGCATTTGAGAGACTTAAGGAGTGCTTTACGACAGCGCCCATTCTCATCCATCCTGACCCCTCCCGGCAGTTTATTGTGGAGGTGGATGCATTGGACACAGGACTAGTGGGGGGAATCAGCCATTCATCGTATGGACAGATCACAAGAATCTATCTTTTGTCCAGGAGGCTAAACGTCTGAACTCCCAACAGGCGAGGTGGGCACTTTTCTTTACTAGATTCAATTTTACTCTCACCTACCGGCCAGGTTCCCGGAACACGAAGCCAGATGCCTTGGCCAGGCAGTTTACAGTGGAGGAATCTGATGGGGAACCAGATCCTATATTGCCGCTGTCCTGTCTCATTGCCGCACTTACTTGGGAGATAGAGTCCTCTGTGAAGCAGGCCCAAGATCAGGAACCAGACCCAGGTAGTGGTCCCCCAAATTGCTTATTTGTCCCTCTTTATGTCGGCTCTCAGGTCCTCCAGTGGGCTCATGCTTCCTGTCTAACCTGCCATCCTGGGGTGAGTTGGACCCTTGCTTTCCTCCGTTGAAGATTCTGGTGGCCAACTATGGAAATGGACACTCACTCATATGTCTCTGCATGCGCAGTCTGTGCACAGACCAAACCAGCCAGTGGTTTGCTTTGGCCCCTGCCCACACCCAGTCGCCCATGGTCCCACATCGGCCTGGACTTTGTCACTGGTCTCCCTCCATCCACTGGTAAGATTGCAATACTTAGCATTGTTAACCGCTTTTCCAAAGCCGCTCACTACTTGGCCCTCCCCAAGTTACCCTCTGCTAGGGAGACTGCAGACCTCTTGGTGGAACACATCTTCCGATTACATGGGATTCCACAGGACATGTTTCAGATCGTGGTCCACAATTTACATCACAAGTATGGAAGGCTTTCTGTAATGTGCTGGGGGCATCCATCAGTCCCTCTTCAGGTTATCACCCCCAGATGAATAGGCAGACCGAGAGAGCAAATTAAGAGTTGGAGGCTACACTGAGATGCATGGTGTCCACCAATCCATCCACCTGCAGTGTCCAGCTTCTGTGGGTGGAGTACACCCACATCTCTTTACCAAATGCTTCTACAAGGTTGTCTCCATTTCAATGCGCCCTTGGTTACCAACCTTCTCTGAGCAGGAACAGGAGTTAGCAGTCCCATCAGTCCAGGCTCACCTGTGCCATTGCCAGAGGATTTGGAGACAGTCTTGTTTTGCGCTGCTCCGTTCCCGGGCCCGTATGCAGTGCCAGGCCAACCGCCGCCGGACCCCTGCACCCATCTACGTCCCAGGTCAAAAAGTGTGGCTGAACTCTAAGGATCTCCAACTCAAGGTAGACTTGGCTCCATGGTTCATTGGCCCCTTCGAGATCGAATCCATCCTGAACCCTTGTGCTGTCCACCTGGAACTTCCATCATCTTTGCGCATCCATCCCACTTTTCGCGTCTCTTAGTTGAAGCCAGTTTCCTTGAACCCCTTGTCCCCACCCACAGCACCTCCACCATGTATGATCAACAAACATCCTGCTTATTCTGTCCGTCGGTTGCTGGATCAGTCAATCAATCAATCAATCTTTATTTGTATAGCGCCAATCATAATCGCCGATTATCTCTAGGCGCTTCACAATTCAAGGCTGAAATCTCATGGATGTGCAGCGTCAGGGCCGAGGGGGGTTATGGTCCGGAGGAGTGTTCCTGGGTCCCCAGCCGGCAGATTTTGGATCCCTCCCTCATTCGGGAGTTTCATTGACGGCAGCACCCAGATTGGCTAAGTCGGGCACCAGGCTCCCATAGAGGGGGAGGTACTGTCACAGCTTGCAGCCAACAGGCTGCACCTCTCCCCCTCGCTCTCTGTGTGTGTGGTTGTGTTGATTACAGGAGTGATGACAGGTGCCCGGGAGTTAGACCAGCTGCACTTCATTAGTAATCATCTAGTGCTGCTATAAAGACCTGGCTTCTCCACCACTTCCCTGCCAGATTGCTGTATTAACTCTCATTAGTCATGTTCCAGCGTTTCTCTAGTGTTTATCGTAATTGAGTGTTTTCCTTACCTGACCGTGTCCTGTCCGTCCTTCCCAGTTCCTGGTTCCTGACTCCTGTCTCTGTCTACCTCCTGTGCCTCATCTAGCCCGCCTCCAGCTCCCTGGTCACCACATGTTCCTGTCCCATCCTGGTCATCCTGTCGTTCGTGTTCCTGTCAGCCCATCCATCCCGTCTGCCCTCGTCCTGTCACCGGGTCCCTGTCTTCATCCCCTTACTCCATCCAATCTGTCTTTGTCCTGTCATTGGGTTACTGTTTTCATTCCCTTACTTGCCTATGTTCCTCAATAAAGCTCCTGACGCTCGTTGCTTCCATGTCGTACTCTTGGATCCACACTCAGCCTTTGTAAAAGGTGGTCCATTAAGGCATTGCAAGTGGTTCCTGGTCTTGTTGAGTCAATGTCTAGCCAGCACCATCATGGATCGGTTTATGGCAAGCTTGCAGGAAAATACTTTTTACAATTACATATCTCTGTTATAGGGGATTTTTGACACTGACATACCTTAAGAATAAGTGGAGGGAAACTTTGGAGCCAGACAGTGATATGAGACTGTCCCTATGTGGCACTATGCTACCAAGAGTAGACAAACTCTGTGCAATTCACTATGCCCAGAAATCACACTAACAGGTAAGGAAAAAAAACTGTCCTCATACCTAATACAGTGTTGAAAATAATAAAAAATAAAGAAAATAAAACGGAGAAGGTACATCCAAATTCTTGACTGGTATCAAAGATGGTAGAGTTACGTTCGTAACCTAATAAATATTTCATAAAATTAACTAATTTGTAATTTGACATTGGCTCATCAGCCCTATTAATTCAAAACAGTCTCTGGTAGAATCAAGCATGTGAACATGTGTGCATGATATTCATGCCTAATTACTTGCCCAGCACGTCCACACAGGTGATTCTCAGTAAAGCAAAGGAGACAAACTCATCAGCTAAGACACACACACACGCTTTGATGTGAAAATGTGAAGTGCAGTGGCATGTGTCCCATATGGTTGTCTGCAGCCACAGCAAGATGTATCTCCGGTGAAGCATATGTGTCCACTCACCATGGGCCTGTGCAAGTTTTTTAAATCCCTTTGATGTTGCATAACACATGTTTTTATTCTCACCACAACTGTGGACTCTGTTGTTCATTTGAAATAAGCATTTAAAGCTGTTTACACTACAGTGCCCCTACTGTGCAACAAAATGACTATTACGTAACTTTTCATTTGCTGTAGGGAAAGTTTTATTTTCACACAACGGCATCTGTGAAACTGGTAGGAATTAGGAATTTAATGTGTTACTCGAGGGTGCTTTAGCGGGACTGATACGGCCCAAAATGGGGTTTAATCTTGGGTGTCTCTGGCTTTAACAGGACCCTCTAAGTCTCACAGGGACTGATTCAGACGTCACACAGCACCTGATGCCAGGCTCTTCTCTGCCAAGGGCGTATCAGTGGAGTTTATCCAGCTTGGTGGAGGTGCAGATGGCCAGTATATAACAAAACCACTGAGTCACACAATGTGATTCACAAATGACTGGCTCTGCTTTTCCTCTGTGCCAGAGAGAGCATCTAAGAAAGGAAAAAAATGCAGCATCTGTTCATCTCACGGCCTGACTATTGAGACACTTTAACAGTGCCCACTCAAAAAAAGGAAGCTCATCTAACCTGCCAGCTTCATTTAACTCAGAAATGACTCATTTGACAAATTATGAAAATGTGCCTTTTATATTAATTGCATAAACATATAGCACAAGTAACATATGTAATATCCTGTATAACATCTGAGTGTGGTGATTCTCAGTACTTGTCCTGGTACGCCCAGCTAGCTGGAGCCTTTAAGTAGCTGAGTTAATGCCAGGACTGGTCAAATGACCCATACATGTTGTTTCACAGTGTGGATGTATTCAGTATAATGAATACTGACAGAGTAGGTGTGTCCAGACTTTTGACTGGTAGTGTATAGGTCTAAACAATGCAGATCTCCAATCAGTTATACAATAGAGGCCACAGTGTAAATGCACACTGTCCAAACACTGCAGTGAAGTGTGTCGTGGATGTAGAGGTTGACTTTTTCATCGCTGATTTATGGTGATTTTCATTAGTACAAATGATCGTGGCTATTTTGGCAGGAAGACAGCAGTATATTACACTGCGCTGTATTGTAATTACAGTAAAAGGCAAATAAAGTCTATAATAAACCAGACAAAAGAGGGATTGTTTCATTGAAAGCCTTCAGTTTTTATGTCAATATTGATCCCATTCCGGATGCTGTTACAGCACCTGTCACACACACACACACACACATCTTGTTTCATACTGAGAATATGACCCTTAATCGAAAAGGATGCACGTACACATGCACTACTAGACTATACTGTGTAAACAAGGTCAAAGGATCAACCCTTACACAGAGTGGTGACATCCACCCCTGAACTAACAGAGAAATTTTGACTCAAAATAACAAAAGACAACATATTACTCCACTTTGTCCACCCAAAACAGCCACAAGTAAGCAAAATATGACCAAATTATCATGTAGATTAACAATAACCAACAAAATAAGCAACAAAATTAACAAAAATACAGAAATATGCCACAAAATTAGCAGAAATTAGCAAAAATAATTAAGTAAATGAGCAAAAAACCCAACATAATTGATTAAAACTCAACAAAATAAGCATAAAAGAGCAAAAATTAACACAATAATGAAGAAAAATAAATGAAAATCAATGAAATAAACAAAATAATCAAAAGATGAACAAAATAATCAAGTAAATTAACAATAACAAATTAAATAAGCCACAAAATGAGCAGAAATAACCACGTACAGTAGTTAAGTGAATGAATAAATTAAGGATTAAAATGAGCAATAGAAGAACCCAAAAAATTAAAAAAGAATAAACAAAAGGAGAAAAAAAATACAAATTTAATTTAACAAAAAGCAAGCAGTGAATTGGGGAAAAATGGCAAAATAAGGAAGTAAAAAAAAGAACCAAATAAACAGCAAAACTGAACAAAAATGAACAATGTAAGCAATGAAAATGTACCTAATCAAATATGCAACATGTGAAACAAATATGAACAAAATAAGCAACAGTGCTGAACAAAAATGAACAAGATGAATAACAAAAAGAGCAAAAATGTAAGTAAATTAGCAAAAGTGTCATTTAACTGACAAATCTGAACAGTGAACAAGCTAAGCAAGAAAATGAGCATAAATTAATAAAATAACTAAAATAAATCAGCAAAAAATTATCAAAAATATACAAAATAATTGAGTAGATAAACAAAAATGAACAAAATAAGCCACAAATTGTGCAATACATTAATCTTGAATACTTTCACAATCAAGTTTCTTTCTTGAAACTTGGAAGTAAACACTGCATAACTTTAAGTGCTTTTGCATTTGTCACTCACAGTGCTGTGCAAAAGTACTGGCCCCCTTCCTGATTTCTTACTTTTTTGCATATGTGTCACACTTAGATGTTTCAGGTCATGAAATAAATTTAAATAATAAATTTAAGAGCTCACTTGGATGAGTCGTGGCTGTGCATTTGGGGTAATTATGGGAAGATCCTGGGAAGGTTCACCACTGTTCTATATTTTCTCAATTTGTGGATAATGGCTCTCGCTGTGGTTCACTGGACTCCCAAAGCTTTAGAAATGGCTTTATAACCTTTTCCAGGGCTGTGCAGGTTTGAATTTTGTTTCCGCTTACAAATAAAACCTTCATTTAAAAACTGCATTTTGTGTTTACTTGTGTTTTCTTAAATTCATTATTTAAATGATTGATGATCTGAAACAATTAAGTGTGACAAATATACAAAAAAGTAAAAAATCAGAAAGGGGCAAACACTTTTTCACAGCACTGCAAGTGATGACATCGAAACACTCAAGGGATTTACAGTAATAACGCACCATGATGCTGCAGTGGGTAGCGCTCATATTCTCGCAACATGAAGGTTGTGGGTTCAATCCCAACACTAGCCAGTGGGGTCTTTCTGTGTGGAGTTTGCATGTTCTCCCCGTGTCTGCGTGGGTGTTACGGGTTCCCCTCTCGGTTAGCTTATGAATGCTATGATTCCATTCCAGACATCTGGGCACGGGCATGGTCTGCTAAGCTATCCAGAAGAACCCCCGCAACTAAACCTTTATTGAACCCTGTGTGGGTTCGGGACTTGAGGTTTGTTTTATACTAGCTCTGTGTGAGGCGCCTTGCCATATCCTAAACCGGGGGAGGCAGGATGACTTGGTTACGATCACCTCAGCGCTAGGGGTCGCTAGGTGACGGTTGTTCAGAGCTTTTAAAAGGTGTATACGAGGAGATTTATGGATGCGGTGAAGGAGGACATGAAGGTAGTTGGTGTGAGAGAAGAAGATGCAGAGGATAGGGTGAGATAGAGGCAGATGATTTGCTGTGGCGACCCCTGAAGGGAACAGCCGAAAGGAAAAGAAGAAGAAGATACATGTATGTATATATATAATTAGTGTGCAACTTAAAAGTCTGATGCTTTTTTCCCACAGAACAAATGGCACAGTTGTTTCAGCTCTGCTGTTTCAATCGCCTGAGTCCTGGGGCTGTGTTCTCCAGCTGTTCTCAAACCATTCTCTTTTGTCTCCGACACCCGCTCACACGGCTGTCTTAAATCAACTCCTCCACAGCCGCATCTTATTACACTGATGAGAATGAGTTTCACAAACCACGCTCACCTCCTCCGAACACGCAATAATGAATCAGTGACTTTCCCTTGAGCTGAAAACTATGCTACGGAAACTTTGCATCGTAATGGTGGGTTTTTGCCAGGTACTCTGGTTTCCTCCCACAACCAAAAACATGCACTCAAAAAACATGCCCATAAATATGAAAGTGACCCCTTACCTAACCCTAACCCCCAGGGTAGAAAATGGATGGACGGACCACTCTATTTTTTGGCCCAATTTGTGAACAGCTTTTCTCAGTTAATAAATCTAGTTGTACAAATGCATGTATAGTTGCCTTTATGATAATTCCCAACATGTGGGATTTGATTATGCCTGTGTTTCAAAACACTTTTGGGGAAGAACTCACAATGTCTTTGTGCAACCAATCCCATATGACTACTCCTCTGTCAAACACACCCAACTCTATAAAAAAAAACCCCCACAGCTTTGGAAAAAATGACGTCTTTAAGAATGCCATGAATGAGGCAACCTGACTGGGACCATGCAAGTGGAATGCTGGGGGCAGTGTGGACCACCAGACAAGTTGCCAGAGCAGTAAATGTCCATCACTCCACAATATGGTGCTTGCACCAATGTTATTTGTCCAGAGGAACAACAGCAGACCAACCACCACCCGGTCAACTATGTGTAACAACCAGAAACCAGACGCCATATATCCACGTCTTACACCTCAGGAACAGGTTCCAGCCCACCACCGCTACAGCAGCAGAGACTATCGGCACACACAATAGCCCACTACATGCTTTCTTGACATTTTTGGTCCTTTTTTGTTTGTTTTGTAACTGATTAAGTTAGAATATTCATTAAGAGGTAATTTGTAAAGATTATTTGCACACAACACAAACTACACCTGTGCTTTTACAAATAAGTATAGTGGGGCCGTATTAAATCTCGAGTGTACTAATTTTTTGGTACACTCCAACTTCTTTTTGAGTCATCATCATCCTTTTATGTGAGTAGTGTTTCTTTTGGAAGTCGGTTTGATTGTGCATTCTGTCCTCACAAAGAACAACAAAAGAGACAGACTGAAGCTAAATATACCTCTAAAAAATTTGACTCATAAGCAGTAACACTTTTGGTACAAAGTAGGGAGAGAAATATCGGTGCCAGATAAACAAAAATTATCCTCACAGCAAAGTGTTACGTTGCCATGACTACACACCTACAGCTCTTATTTATGAAAAGTAATTTCATTTGCAAATGAAACCAACGCCGCTGAAGATAATCTCGGGGCGAGACAATTTCCTTCAGTGCCTTGAGAGTGTGTCATGTATTTTTAAAGTTTGAACAAGTGAGGTGAGCTCTATGTCTTCAATGTTGTGCACTCTGTGTAAGTCACTGTGCAGTGAGGATCATGTCAGAGTGTACGTGTAGAGAGGTGCATGTGGGCGAGAGCTTGCCAGGTAGAGACAGAGACTGCTGTCTGTAGGTGGAGGTTAAAGTCTGTGTTTAATGCATGAAGAGTCAGCATGAGAGCAGCAGAGAACGCGAGTGGGAATAAAAATGAAGGTGAAAATTTTTGCCAGAGGTTCAGCACGTGGTTCATTAGCATACTTGAACCTACTTGACTCCATTTGGACAAAGGTTTTTCTGCAGACTGAGGACAGCGTTGATTACTTTCCAACAACATGAAGACAGACAGCGGCGACAAGCATGTTGTCTTCAATGCCAAGAAACTAGTCTACTTTGTCAACCTAAAACAGTGGCAAACGACCCAAAAAACAGAATGGAGAGAATTAGCAATAATGAACAAAATGAGATGCATAATCCATAACAATGAACAAAATATGCAGCAAGGTAGCCAAAACGTATTAACTAATCAAGTAAATGAACAAAAACTAACAAAAGAATGGGGCAATTATGAATAATGAACAAAACAAGCAACAAAATTCACAAATATAAACAAGATATATTGTGGAGTGAGCAAAAATGAGCAAATAATCAAGTTAATGCACGAAATAATGGAATAAATTAATAATAATGAACAAAATAAGCAGCAAAATCCACAAAAGCAAAGAATACAGCACAGTTAGCAACAATAAACAAATTAAGCAATAAAATAAGCAACAAAATTCACAAAACTGAAAAAAAAAATCCCCAAAAAACTGGAAGTAAAAAATGATTGAAATAAACAGTAAATGAACACAAACTAATAAAGTAAGCAATAATAAAGCAAATGAACAAAAAATGCACAAAACATATAACACATCTTATCAAATAAACAACACACGGAGCAAAAACTGGCAAAATAATGAAATTAATTAACAAAAAGAACAAGACTGAAAACAGAAATAACATAATTTGTTTGCTGTCTTTCTTTGGTACAATGTGTAATGACTTTGAACACCATGCCAAGAAGAGCATCAATTTATAAAGACATACTGAAAGAAAACGACTTTGGAAGACATAAAAAAAAAGTATAAAAGACATTAGAAGGGCAGACGGGGGGAATGGAGAAAAGATATGCATGAGCTGAGAAGGAGAATGGACAGCAGGATGCCCCCGGGTTAGTGGGTGTGGAAGGAGGTGTAAATCTAACTTAATGGGCAGAAAGAGGACTGCGGGTTTTCACATCACCGCATGCACATGCACTCACGCTTAATTCAGGATGTGAGGAAGTACTAGTATGTCTATGCTCACAATATGTGGTAGTTCAAAGGCATAGAGCTGGAGGTGTGTGTCTGTCTGTGTCTGTGTGTGTGTGTGTGTGTGGGGGGGGCTATGGGAGGAGGACAAGGTGTATTTTATGGGGTGGCAGATGTAGGAGTCTTAATGCAAAATGAGTGCTCTGAGATGGCTCACTAGTGTTGGCTGTTTTTTACTCCAAGTAGTGGAGTAATGGTTCACAGAAGTCACAGTTTGCCTTGTAGCGCCATATTGAACCATGACACCAAAACAAAGCTCTAGTGTTGGGTGTCTGTGGGGATTTTTTTGATACCGGTGCAAAATTGATACAGTGGAACCTCGGGTAACGACCGCTTCTACCAACAAAATTTTCAGGTTACGAAGAAGAAATCGGCCAAAATTTTGTCCTGTCTAGCGGAAGAAAATTGTATTATGAATGAGATAGACCTGGAAGTGAGTGTGCCATTCCCGGAAGTGAGACCCAAACCAGTTGCTAGCTAGCTAATACCAGAAGCTACCAAGCTAGCAATGTGCTAACAACAATAGCCTCAGACAACATCGGTAAACAAAAGCATACGAAACGCGTGCAACACAACGCTAAACCAGAGTTACTCAAGCGGCGATAACACAAAATCAGCTCAATAACAGGCACATGCACATGCACCCAAACTGGGGTCCACAGCATGTGCTAATACCAGAAGCTATGAAGCTAGCAACCTGCTAACAACAATAGCCTCTGCCGGCATCTGTAAACACAGCCTACCGGATGCGTAGGACCAAAAACACACACAGCAGACCGAGACCCAGTCCGCTGACAGACACTGCACAGAGGACATTCATCAAGGCCGGGTCAGAAGCCAAGGTAAGGTGGCATTGTAAATAATTTTTAGAACTAATTTCATGCATTTCTTTTCAGATAATTAACATAACTTCCTTTTCAAATAATAATAATG
>JAQQAE010009202.1:0-14746 GCA_029823295.1 Pseudamia nigra
TTGAGCGCTGTGTACCACATACTGACTTCGAACCGATTTTACCGTAAGCACAAACCAGGAAAAATCCATATGTAAGGTGCACCGGATAATAAGGTGCACCTTTGATTTTTGAGAAAATTAAAGGATTTTAAGTGTGCCTTATAGTCTGAAAAATACGGTAGTACCGGGCATAAAAAGAGTGCATTTTTTTTCCTTTGACACTGCTCTTAGGCCATGTTCACACGTAGCCAGGTATTTGTAAAAACGGATATTCCCCCCGGTTTTCAATTATGCCATCGTACACACGAGATTGTTTTCATCCACAGATCCACACAAATACACCGTAGAACACGACCATGACCATGTCAAACCTATGAGGGCAGTGTAACGAGAAGCACAAAACCATCCTAACCAAAGAGAATCTTGAAAAAATAAAAAACAACACGCCGAAATGCAGTGAAACATAACATGGTGAGAAGTTGGTTTGTGTGGACCGATAAAGACGTGGATTTGCTCAAAAGTGTTGCGTCTAATTACAAAATAAATACAAACAATTAAAAAGCGTTTCTAACCACGTAAACAACAACATAACTTTGACAGCATCCACGATCATCAGAAGTCGCAATCACGACGACGCTGTATTTCTGTCCAACACTGTGATGTTCGGGACCTTTACACTCCAGTTTCCTCTTGGTCGACACGCAAGCATGAAAATGGGAGTTTTCCAAAATCTCCACTTTTCCAGAAATTATCGTTTTCAGCAACCAGATCTGGTGTTTTCATGTGGATCAAACACAAAAACACATGAGAAAATACCCGTTTTCCCAGATACCCAGGTATGTGTGGACATGCCATTATCCTCAGGCGTCGGTCATTATTTGTAAAATGTGCATTCGCAGACGTCAAACAAAACCCTCGACTTCAGATCATATGCAGCTCTTTTGATTCAGAAAGTCATGCTTTTGATCATCATTGGTGATATTTAAAAGATTACGTTCAGTTTATTTAACCCGTCTTTTGTTCAAAATAAACAACATAAGTTCAAATTTATCAATTTACTCATTTTAAGTTCACTGATTTAATTTCATTCACTTATTAGTGGGATTACCAAGTCATGCATCAATCCCATTACTGCTGTCTTCAGCCTTAAATATTCTTCTTCCACTTCCGTACGTTTTTTGTCGTGTAACTACTTCCACATTTTTTGCCTGATTCAAACTTTACATTGTTCCATCTTATTCAGGACATCTCTGATATTGCTTTTCGTAATTCTAACTTTTAGAATTTTTAAAAAATATTAAGCTTTTTTGATAAATGTTTTCCCATACGAAGTGAATGGAGAACTCTTCACAGAATGTGAGGTTACCATGACAACGACAGCTCCACTGAATAGTTAATTACACTCTTGCACTCAGCAATCACACAGATTGAACATTTTATAGTTTATTTCATTACTTATTTTCTGCATTTTCCTTGATTTTTTTTTTACATATTTTAGTGCTTATTCTTGCTCATTTTCTTTAGTTGGCCATTTCTTATTTTTGTTCACTTTTGTTATTATTTTGTTCAGTTTTACTCATTTTCTTGAATGTGTTTTTCTCACTTTTTTAGTCATTTGGTTCATTGTTGCACATTTTCTTTGGGCTACGGTTCATTTTTTTTCAGTTCCTTCATTATTTCATTTTCATGAGCATTCTGTTCATATTTACTCGTTTTTAAAAGGATTATCTGTTTATTCTGTTACTTTTTGCTCAGTTATTTTTGTCCCGCTCACTGTTCAGACGTAATCTACGCCCTCCGTGGTTTCTTCTGCTATACTAAACTGGAGCGAAAAAAAATTCGTTCGTAAAAGACAGTAAAGTGGTTATATTTTCTGAAATCGAACATAATTAAGTGTCACGGACAGCAAACCGGTTTGAACCCGCAGATAAATCACACACAAGCCGACATCGCGACGCGAAGTGAACGAATCACACCGTGGGGCTAGCAGCTAGCGTGACAAACCAAAATGGCCTCAGACTGAGATTAGCTGACAGTCAGCGGGATTCACTCCACCTTTACTACCCACTGACCCAGTACGAACAAATAAAGACCCCCTACTAACGTTTAACAGCGACCGCAACGGGAGAGACCGGCTAAGGCCGTTCGCCAGGTTACCGTTTGACAGCCGCGAAGCTAACCGCGCTAACGGTAAACCAGCGCTGTCCGCTAGCCGAGCCGTTAGCCTAGCCGCACGGAGCTAACAGCCCGGATACAAACACTGCACCTAAAAAAAGACAAAACGGTTCAGCGAAAAACGAAATAACCATAAACGTGATCAAATAAATATTGAAAATGAGTCTCGGCGCTGCGTGTTGTTGTTTCCAATCAGCGGTAGCGAAACACCCACACGTTCTATACGTTACCAATGAGAAATAAACACAACAAGATATTAAACCCAAAATTATTTCCAGCTCGAATCTAAAGACAACTGCTGCTTCTTTACGGTGTTATTCTCTTGTTTACCGGGGAGAAAACAAAGCACATCTGGCACGAAAAGGTCAAGATTTTCATGTCATTTTGCGGCTCAAGTCACAGTTTTCCAGAGCCGGTTGTGGGAAATTACGTCACCTCGATTCGTTTTGGGAAGCGACACAAAATCTGGACAAAAACGAACAGAAAATGCCACCGAACGGTCCAGAAAAGGCCGCTTCGCGCCCGGATGGTTAGGGGAGTGTTTGTGGAGGCTTCGTGTGCTGATAACGGAGCCGGTACGTGTTTGAACCCGGGTCAGGTGTTGGATATGCGGCTGTAGTGACAGAGCTAGCGGGCTAACCTGGAGCTCGGCCCTCTCCACCTCCCAGTGCGCCCTCTCCATCTCGAACCGGGCCCACTCGTGCTGGATGTAGTGCAGGATGCCGGGGATGGTGTACTGCTGCTGCGGCCGAGGCAGCTCGTCCGGCTGGTGGGGAACCATCACTCCTCCACCTCCGAGAGGCGGATTAGCAGTGCCGTTGTTCCCTGGCGGCTGCTGCTGTTGCGGCGGTGGAGGTTGCCTCGGAGCGCCCGTAGCCATCCCTCCTCCTCCTCCTCCTACCCCTCCTCCTCCTCCGCCGCCGCCGCCGCCGGGGTGCTCATCCATGGTTTTTATTTGTATGTTTTAAGAGATTAAGAAGCAGGATCCCGAGCAATAAGCGTCCGCTGAAGGGCTCCCGTGTGTCCGGCCGGTCCGTGTCTCTGGCTGCCCCCCGGAGGGCTGCGGTGAGTGCAGTGATTACGGACGGGGACGCGGTGTTTGTATGTGGATCTCAGCGGCCGCCATTACTGCTCCCTCTCCCCCCTGGATCACACAGGGAGAACCAGCCGCGGTGCTTCACGGGAAAGAATAGCCTGTCATCCAAATGCACGGTGCGGGTGTGACATTCACGGGACAAAAGGAGAGGTCGGAAATAAGAAAATCAGCTCTTCATAAGAGATGTGGACATAAAAAAGCGAAATTGGAATTAAAGCTGCCGACTTTAAACACACACACACACACGTTTCCTATCAACACTTCTATACATGACAATGACTGTAAAAATCACTTTAAAAAGTTTTACCCCCATTAAGAACAAAGGCTCTTTAATACGTACTGTGATCACGAAAAAAAAGCAAATAGAAAACATTCTCAAAATAAATAAGGAACAAAACTTGAAACAATGACACATTTTCAAGAATAGCGTTTGTTAAATAACTTAACAAAAACAAATTAACCACTCATTAGGACGACATGTTTTGATTGAAATTGTGTCAACATGTAACACAAAACCCCCCACTCTAATACATTACATGTTACGTGACAATAATTAATAATAAAGGTGAACTTTTGTCATTATCACAAAAGTCAAATCAACTTTACTTATAAGCACATTTAAATCAGATGTTGAACCAAAGTGCTGTACAACTTTGAAATAAATAAATAAAAGTAATAAAACGGTGAAATTAAAATGGGGGCAAAGAGGGAGCAATTACTGGGCGACAGCGTAAAGTCGTGATATCCGATCTTTTACGTGGTCTTTGAACGCGGCAGATGAGGCTCGTACTGGGCACGCGCCGTAAAAGGCTAACGTCTTAGCATGGTCACGTTAGCAGCTGAAAAGCATTTCAATTTTGCAGTGTTGGAATCTGAGTTGAACTTTAAAGTAAGTTGCGAGTCTTTAAGGCGCAGTGACGCGGATTTTAGTCGATTAGTATCAGTTATGACCGAATTTTCTGCTTCTACGTGAGGACATTTAACCGAGCTGCTAGCTTGTTGTTGTTTTTAGCCCGCTCGGTAGGTTCTTAAATACAGGTGAGTCGCACACGTTCATTTTAATTATTTTAAAAGTGGGTTTAAACCGCAACTCAAAGGCTTGTTGCAAGAAAAACAATCGATGCCTTCCGACATTTTCAAACTCTATTGATCTGGTAAAATATTAGTTAATATGAACCACGTAGAATCAATAATATAACGTTTGAACAGACTCAACCAATCAGCAGTCCTCCTAGTAGTCACGTGTTTCCATATTTTAGACGTTTTTTTATTTAGTTACCCGTGGTATTGTCTTCACTTGTGGTGTTAAATTCAAATAAATTTACTCCTTCACATGTACTCGAGTACTTTTTCCCATGAGATGATTCACAGAGTATTTTTCTTTTGCTTTTGCTGAAAGAATGAGGAAAACAAACAAAATATTGAAGAACACAAGAAAAATCAGCAAAAAACATGAGTAAAACTGAACCAAAAAGCAGCACAACTATCCACAAAAGGAAAAAAAAAAATCAAAGAAAAGGAACAAAATCATCACCAAAATGAACAAAATACTTAAAAATGACGACAATGAACACTGTCGAAGAAAAAAAGGATGAAAATTATCTTCATACTAAACCAAATAACCAAGAAAATGATCAAAAATATTGAGAAAATGGAACAAAATAATAACCCTTATCAACAAAACTGCACAAAAAGCAGCAAAACTATCCATGAAATGAACAAAGAACAACAATAACCAAGAAAATGAACAAATGTGAAGGAAAAATGAACAGTCGTTCTGCAAAACCAACTAAATAAGCAACAAAATGAACCAAAAAGGAAGAAAATAATTAAGTAAACGAGTAAAAATGAACAATATGGTGTAGAAACGGAGCAAACAAAAAGAATAAAATAAACCACGAAAATCAACAAATCATCCAAAAAAGGATGAAATGAATCTGTTCTGTGCTGTAAAGTTACTCACTACCTCATGTACTTGTATTTCTGAGTACTTCTACTTACTTTTACTCCCTGGGGTATAAACCCCACACAGCTTCTCCTTGTAAATATATGAAAAAGGGTCAGTTTGACCCTAAAACCAGGCAAGGGTTAAAGAAGGTGGTGTTTTGTTGTTTTTTTTTTTTTTTTGTCTTGTAGGTGATTTTATCCCAGTGAGTGAGACATGATCAGGTTCGTGTTGATGGTGAACCGCCAGGGTCAGACCAGGATGTCCAGGTACTACTCACCTGTAGAGCTGAGTCGCAGGGCGGCGCTGGAGGCCGACGTGGTCCGCTGCTGTTTGAACCGAAAGAAAGACCAGGTGAGGAGGTCTCCGGTCAGTAAAGACCAGGGAGGTGGTCTCCGGTCAGTAAAGGACAGGAACACAGAGCCGGAGACCCTCGGTCGTCCACGTCGTCGTTATCTTGGAGGTTTACCTTCAGCTTGGATGAAACATCTTTAGGAAAACACGTCAGAAGCTGAAGGAAACTGAGATGACGACTGAAGGTCTCATTTACAGCTGATGATGAAGCAGCTCCTTGAATCACCACCTTACTGTGGTGGAGGGGTTTGTGGGGGTAATTCCCCCCTGGTAGGGTCTCCCAAGGCCAATTGGTCCAAGGTGACAGTAAGAGTGATTCAGACCCTTATGACTATGTCTTCCCGTGGGCCCCCCACCTGTAGGAAGGGTCGTCAGGGTCCGGTGCTGTGTGGTTTGGGTGGCAGCCGAAGGCGGGGGGGGTCTGGGTGGTCCAATCCTCGTTGCCAAACTAGCTCCAGCTGGGAGGAGGCTCTGGGGCAGACCCAGGACAAAGTGGGAGGGACTGTCTCTCAGCTGGCCTGGGGGTCCCCCCTGAGGAGCAGGAGGAAGTGTTCGTGGAGAGGGAAGTCTGGGCTTCTCTAAACAGAGAAGGTTCTGTATATGTGATGTGCAGGGCCGTAGATATTGTCTGAACAAAAGAATTGACTAAACAAGGAACCAAAATAATCAAGAAATTTTAAAAAATGAACTCATTCCTCCTAAGAAAATTAGTAAAAATGAACAGAAAATTGAAGAAAATGAACAAAAATTAAGAAAATAATCAAGAAACTGAAATAAACTACCCATGAAAACGAGCAACAATGACCCGAATAACCTGAAAGAATGAGGAAAAACAAACAAAATATTCAAGAAGTTGAGTCAAATTGAATAAAACAATGAAGAAAGTGAACAAAAATGATAAAATTAGAAAAAATTAAACTCTTCAAGAAAATGGCTAAAAAATCAACAGAATCATTAAGAAAGTGAGCAAAAAATGATTGAGAAAACGATAAAAATAAACCAAACGAGCAAAATGAAGCAATGGAGTCAGTAAAAATAGACCAGGTAATAAAGAAAAAAATGAAGACGATAAGCATCGAATGACACGACATTAAAAGATCGATTTCAACGTGTCCTGTTGATCTCGGTCGGCGTGAGGCGTTCAGGGACACGGGACCTTGAGCCGCTTTCACAGCCGGGAGTCTCTGCATCGTCACCGTATGTTCCAGTGATTGGTTTTGTGTGTAAACTATCAGGAAAAAAAGACACATTTTTAGTCATTTTTCCACACGTTGTGTTTGTGGTTCAGTGTTCGTTCGTGGATCATCAGGATTTCAAACTGGTTTATCGACAGTACGCTGCTCTGTACATCGTGGTCGGAGTCACACACGACGAGGTGAGACACACACACACAGGCCGCCTCCTTCACTGTTCTAGATTTGTATTATGTTCTACATTGTCCCTTAATAGTGTTATGAAAAAGTTTGCGCCCCCCCCGACAAGTTCTATCATTTTCACGTATAAATCAGTAGGTGTTTTATTTTGATCAAATAACTGATGGACAGTGAAATGAGATTTATTGTATGAAGAGAAAATGCACAAAAAAAATTAATTTAAAAAAAATGAAGACGGGTGCATAAATTTGGGCACCCTTGTCATTTTGTTGATTAGAAAACCTTTAACTATTTAGCACTGATTTTAATTGGAACAAAACTGGTTTGGTGAACTTGTTAATCCTGGAAGTTATTGACAGATATAGATACTTTGATCCCAGAGGGAAATTCACACGTGAGCCACATTTCAGTCACAGCAAACTGCACTTCCTGTCAGTTTTCAAATTCTGAACCAGCGCAGCCAGTTCGGCAGCGAGTTCACATTTCCCACGATCACAGGCGGCTTCAATCGCTACTCATTTACTTTCCAGAAATGATCCTTCTGCAGGTTCACCTACGGAAACTTCTAGATGGTCAAGTATGATCGCGTTCTTGGAGCTCGGCAACACGGATTCACACATGAAAAGAATATAAATTATCAAACTTATTCATAGCACTGTGTGTGTAGAAACGCACATACGTCTGTCTGATGCCGTTCTGTGTGTTTTTAATCTTGTGTATTTCTACATGACACAGTTCTGTGTGTTTTAATGTCGTATTTCTGTGTGTTTTCTTGTTAGAATGAACTCTCCATCTATGAGCTGGTTCATAACTTCGTGGAGGTTTTGGATAAATACTTCAGCCGTGTGGTGAGTTCAGGGACACTCTGGACGTTTCACCTGCTTTCAAAACACTGACGGACATTGTTAATTTTTTTTTCGTGATTGATTATTCCCCGCTGTGGCCGACGGGACCAGAAGGGGGATGCCGGGGTCTCAACCCGGTGCCACGGAGGCCGAGACCCAACCAGTCACTAAAGCAGGTGATGTCACTGATCACAGATCAGGGGGAGGAGCTAATCAGTCAAACCTGCAGGGTCTGGGTCTCCGTGGGGTGAGTTTGAGACCCCTGCCCTGGGGGAAGGCAGACTGTGGTGACCTGATTTGTATGTTGAATTAGGTCACGGGGTCACGAAGCATAGGCTTATGCTTTGAATCTTGATCTGTGTCCCTACCGGGTCCAGCGACGGGGGACGAGTCAATTCACTGCTCTGTTTTGTTTCTAAAATTTCAGGAAAATCACACATTTTTAGTGATTTATTACTCGAGCCGTGTATTGTCACGGTTAAGTTTTGATCCAGATGCCGAGTGTTTGGAGTTTGACTGTGTTTGTGTCGTTTTCAGAGTGAACTGGACGTATCCTTTAAAACCCCCGTCACAGTAAAAGCCCTCGTTTCCTGAAATGCCAGTCGAAGTCGTCCGCTTTTCCCTGACGCCAGTTGGTTCAGATCATGTTTAACCTGGATCGAGTCCACATCATCCTGGACGAGATGATCCAGAACGGACACATCGTTGAGACCAACAAGAGCCGCATCCTGGCGCCGCTCACCGCCATCGACAAGATGGCAGACGGCTGACCGCTCTGCAGGAAGTGATGTCACGGGGCGGCAGCGCCGCCGCACCTGTGACGATTCTCCAAACAGAACCATCGGAAACACTTTAAAAGGAGCAAGTTGTGATTTTTTTTTTTGAATTACAAAGCACGTGACTTGATTAAATACTTGAGTTTTCTATCTTTATAATTAGTGGGATTGCTGAGTCATGCATCAATCCCACTATTGTGTTGAATTTTTAATAGTTTTTTTGTCTGACTCAAACTTCACATTGTTCATCTTATTCAGTTCATGTCCAGTATTGATTTTCATGATTCTAACCTTTATCATTTTTTTTAAAAATACAGTATTACGCCTTTGACACTTCCACCCCATAGGAATTGGAGAACTAATGGAATGCGTGTTACCATGGCAACAACAGTGCTTTGACCACGACTCACACTGAATAGTTCATATAACTCTTGCATCCAAGGCTCGTGGTTTTTCCTTCAGTTTGGACCTGAACAAGCTTCGGTAGCGAAACGTCTTCAAACCAAGTTTCCAGTCGACGGAAGGAAAAACCACACGACCCGGTCGACGGAGAATCTTCACACATGTTTAACTCTCGCACTTTTATCCAGAAAATTCAACGATTTTGACTCATCGATCCCACGTCATGTCTTCAGATTGAACATTTTCTGGTTTATGTTGAAGTTATTTTTTTAAGTAGGTTTTTGCTGCATGTAGAACTGTCTGCTCCACTGCCGAGCCCTGGGGGGGGGGGGGGGGGGGGGGGGGGGGGGTATGGTTTGGCAGGACGACTGAAACCAGGCTCATGAAAATCTGTTTTTGTTAAAAAAAAAAAAACCAAGTCATTAAAGTCTGAAATATGAAAGTGTCAGTTCGTCTTGTTTGGATCCAGCATCGACAATTTAACGTTTAAAGATGTGGCACAAGTGTTTCAGCAGTAAATAACGGTTGCGGTGATAAAACCACAGAATCCTGGTTCAGTTCATACTTTGCAAACATTTTAATGATTATTTTTTTTTGGAGCATACACATTTGAAAATATCTGTTTACCTCAAACTGCAACTCGAGTTAAATAAATGTTTATAATATACAAAGAAAATACAAGGAGAGCAGAGCCTCGCACACAACCAGTGTTTGTTTTTGTCTCGATAGCTTCATCGGGAAGAAAAAAAAAAAAAAAAGACCTGACCTTTCACATCTGCAGGTCGGGACAGAAACAACCCAAAAAAAGTCACACACGGGAAATAAAAAGGATGAAATAAAACAACAAGGGGAAAAAAAAAGTTAAGAAACAAGCATGATTGTTTGCTGGAAAAAAAAGAAAAGTCAAAACAGAAGCTACGAGTCAAACCAGGCACTAAACTGAGGAAGAGGAGGAAGCGTCTCGGCCGGACCGGAACCAGAACCAGCGTTTGGAAACGCTCATCTTTGGTTTTACTAGTGATGAAATAAGATTCACATCGGTTCTCGCCAAGTAGAAAACATGTTTTTGTTTTTAAGCGTGATGTTCGCAGCGTTTCTTCATTCATGACATAAAATGAGGCTGAGACACAAACGTCTTTTAAGCTTTTTAAAAAAAACGTTTAAAGCAGAAAAGAAGCTCAGTGAACGACGCGGTGGAAGGAAAACTACCGCTAACGGGAATTAAATTTAGCTTTCTGTGTAAGCCAGGTGGCTTTGACTCACTTGCCAACATTGAAAAAATTTTGACTTTTTTTAGAACGTTAGCCAACATTAATTTCAATCCAGTTCTTTATAGGTTAGCCAAATTTACCTCGTGAGCTAGCATGAAATGTTTTAGCCTTTTTTTTCCCCCAGTGACATAATTTGGTTATTTACACGTTAGCCAAATTTAGCTTGGTAGCTAACATTAGCTCAATTTAGCTTACTAGCTAATGAGGTATTTTAGCTCTTTTTTTTTAAACCAATGACTTAATTTGGTTCTTTACACGGTAGCCAAATTTAGCTTGCAAGCCAACATTAGCCAAATATAGCTCACTAGTTTCAGATACTTGAGCTTTTTTTCCAGCGACTTCATTTGGGTTTTTTTAGATGTTAAGAAGCTAAATTTGGCTAACCAACATTAGCCAATTTAGATTTGTTTCCAGTATGAGATTTTGATAATTTTTGTAGCTTCTTTTCCATTAGCTGTACTTGGTTCTCATTGTGTTGTTAGCCACTTCTCGCTCGGTAGCGTTAGCTGGTTT
The DNA here is from genome assembly GCA_029823295.1 of Pseudamia nigra. Lineage (NCBI taxonomy): Eukaryota > Metazoa > Chordata > Actinopteri > Kurtiformes > Apogonidae > Pseudamia > Pseudamia nigra. The sequence goes on from JAQQAE010009202.1 coordinate 10,730, forward strand.
ACGGTATTTAACGCCGTTTTCTCTCTGATTTTTTTTAGCTTTTAATTTAAAGGGTTCGAGTAGATGTGAATCGAGTCACAGCAGCGACGTCGTCGCCGTCGTCGTCGTCCGGAACACGTCAAAACACCACATTTAGTTTCTTGTAACGTGAACTTGATCTGACTGGAAAAAAAAAAAAAAAAAAAAAACACGTATTTAATAAAGTAAATAGGTGAATCTTTTATTTCACAACTATTTAAACTAAAGGTAACGTTGACATTTGAAGCAGCTGTGAACACTGGTTTTTCGGATTTTCACACATACAACACATCGTGTCCCTGGTCCCGATCAGGGGGAGACGCCAGGAAGGGGGCGGAGTCAGGAGGAGGCGGAATCACACAGCTGAAACAGTTTTTTTTTTTTGTAACTCTTCGAAGAGGAGCAGACGCTGCTCTGACTCCTCCTCTTCAGTCTATTATCGCTCTCTCTCTCTCTTTCGGCTGGTTTGATTGGCTGGCTGCTCTGTCAATCATGCGGCGGGTGGACAGATGACGGAGCATGCTCAGTGTGGCGGCGGGAGTCGGGCGGGTGGCGGCGTGAGCTCAGAGGATCAGTTGAGGTGGAAGCCTTTCTCCATGGTGGCGGCGAGCAGACGCTCCCTCATGATGTCCTCCGACGAGTACTCGGGCAGCTTCAGGTAGTGCACGCAGGTGTTCACCGACGGGTAACTGGAGTCCGTGGCGTCCACCTGAAGGGGGCGGGGCCAGGACAGAGCAGCCAATCAGAGCCATGCAACAAGTCACAACTCCATAACAATGTCAGAATCACTGTCTGTGTAAAAATTTAACCACCGATAAATTAACTCGTGTCACTTGCTGGACTCCATTTCCCATGATTCCCCAGGTCACACTGGAGCCTTTTTTTTGTGTGTTTTGAGGTTAAACCAAATTATTAAATGTCCCTTAAATGGGACATGGAACCATTTATGTCAGGTTAATGGTTTGGTTTTCAGGTCAAATTGACCCTTTGTCATATATTTGTAAGGAGAAGCTGTGGAAATGTCAGGGAGTAAACAAGCAGTACTCGAGTAAAAATAGAAGTACTCACTTGCGGTAGTGAGTAACTTTATAGCACGGAACAGATTCATTTCATTTTTTTTTGGATGATTTTTGGGGTGTGGTTTTATTCTTTTTTTTGTTTTTTGCTCTGTTTATTCATCGTATTGTTAATTTTTGCTCATTTTCTCGATTTTCTTTCTTTTTGCTCAATTGCTGGTTCATTTTGTTGCTTATTTTGTTGGTTTTGCAGGACGACTGTTCATTTTTCCTTCACATTTGTTCATTTTCTTGGTTATTTTTGTTCAACTTGTTCTTTGTTTATTTTGTGGATAGTTTTGTTTCTTTATGTGCAGTTTTGTTGATGATACTGATAATTTGGTTCATTTTATGCCTTATGTTTTGTCTTTGTTCGTCGTCTTCATTTTGGTGATTATTCTGTTCGTTTTCTTTTTATTTTCTGCATAGTTTTGCTTCTTTTTGGTTCAATTCCATTCATGTGGAGGGCGGAACAACATATCCACTGTTTAACAGCACAAGTGAACACAAGGGTTAATATTAATTTCCTGATTTTTGTGAATTTTAGCATTTTTATTATTTTTGTCATGTCACTTTTTGATAATTTTATTTGTTCCGAGTAGTTCCGTGTCAGTGTTGCTACCGCTACCTCTCGGATCCGATTGACCGGGTTCGGAGTTTACCTTTCGGACGATGGTGAGGCGGGGGTGCAGGTTGGCGAGGCCACCAGGGGGCAGCGTGGAGCAGCCAGTAGTGAACTGAAGGAAGGCTTTTCTCTCGTCAGACGACATCCCACAAAGAACTCTGACGAACCGGAGGAAGCCAGGACTGAAGAGGAGGAGGAGGAGGAGTTAAACCAACAGGCGGGAAGAGACTCACCTGCCTCCATCCAGTACAGACCCTCACCTGTCTCTGGTGTAACCCAGCTTTGGTTCAGTGTAGTTGATGATGTCATCAGCAGTCCATGACGGTGATTGGTTGCCGCAGAGGATCATCTGGACCTCTTTATGACTGAAGGAGCTCAGCTTCTCCATCGGAAACACGCGATTAAAACCCTCTGAAGAAGAAAAAAAAAAACAAGGACAGGTGAGGACACGAAAAGAGGCGGGACTACTACACTACAACGGACATCCCATTGGTCAATTGCCTTGTGACTGTGTAAACGCCCATTTATACTGGACGTTAAGTCCACATCCTCATACAGACGGGTCGTTTCCCTCCGGTCTCAGCGTACGTTATGTTACGTTAAGTTTGGTACGTTTTCGAGGGGCTTATGGATCCGTCCTCAACGTAGAAAACGGTGCAGTGCCACCGGAAATTGTAGGGGCGCTCTAGAGCAGTACAGCTCATTGACGGAAGAATAGAAGAAGAACAGAACGCAACAAACACCAAAAGATGAACAGAAATGACTCAACTTTTTGAGGACAGTCTGTGCCATAGACTGTATATATTTTCATGTCATCTTGGAGCCAAAAACAGGATGTAACCACATTTGTACGAACAGCGGCAGTGCCAGCGGAGCGTAGGGGAAGCTAACTGCTAACTTCAAATGCTAAAACGTCACCAAGCAGCATTAAAGTCATATTACAAACACTAACCATAACTGCAGTCGAGTGAATCTCAGGTAAAACTATCAACATACTCAATCAATACATTCTCTATTTATTCATGACTCCTCTGCTGACACTAGTTACCATAGCAACAAGTCAATCAATCCCCAGCACAGCAGTGATATGTTGGATTATTAGCCATAATATCTTAACGGAGCAAAAAGTTAAAGATGAACCAGACCATTTATTAGAGGAAACAAAATGTTTGACACATGACTCAAGACAAAAAAAATTTCACTTAGTATTTTCAGACATAAATCCAATGTAACTAAACACTAGAGGACAGTCTGACTCCACACTGCCCTCTAGTGGATGGATTGTGTACATCCACACCAAGATTTATGTTTTAGATGGGAAAGGATACAGATCATTTCCTCAGAATTTCTGAATTTCACACCTGTGTGCGTGTGTGTTATTTTATTCTTTTGGTTTTTCTTTTTACCTCTGAAGGCCTCCATCTGTTTCTGGATGCCCGTGTGCATGCAGAAGTCGAACATGAGCTCCACGTACTCCTCCGCGTTCTCCATGGTCACCATCTGGACAAACAACAACAGCACCATGACACAAACTGAGGAGGCGGGTTCCGCGTCCGACGCACGCACTCACTCGCTGTCTAACGTCCTCTAAAGCCTCACCTCGTCGTCTCCGTTCGGCTTCAGGTCGACGGCGGAGAACCCATGGACCTTGGAGGACGGACAGAACTGGAAGTTCAACCTGCGGAGACAGAGTCCATCAGGACGACAGGACACCCTCACCCGTTTATTTTGTTCCCTTCATGTTCAATTCGGTTCATTTTGTTGCTTGTTCATTTGATTTTTGTTCATTTTGCTGCATATTTTAACAATTTTTTAAAATATATTTTGGTTTTGTTCAAGCTATTGCTCATTTTGTTCATGTCCCTTCAGATTTACATCAATTTTGCTCATTTTATTGCTTATTTTACATATTCCTACGTCACTTTTGTGCGTATCATTGCTCATTTTGTCCATTTTGATGCATACTTTATGTTCATTTTTGCGCATTTTGATTCTTTCATGTTCAATTTGGTTCATTTTGTTGCTTGTTCAGATGATTATGGTTCATATCGATGCATATTGTAACATCATTTCTAATATTTTGTTTTTGCTCAGGTTACTACTCATTTTAGTCATTTTGCTGCAGATTTTGATCAATTTTGCTCATTTTATTGCTTATTTTACATATTTTTACTTAAATTTTATGCATTCATTGCTTATTTTGTGCATTTTGCTGCAGATTTTAAGTTCATTTTCAATGTATATTTTCTGGTTTTGTTCAATTTGCTTGTGCATTTAATTTACCGTAATATTCACACTACAAGCCGCGGCTTTTGTCAC
>JAQQAE010009203.1:0-14746 GCA_029823295.1 Pseudamia nigra
GTAGCCAAAATTTTAAAAATACTTAAATACTTAAAAATTTTGCAAAACTAATCAGATTCTATGAGTTTTGGTTTTAAGAAATATAATGTGAATGAAGATTGAGCTTACTTTGTTCCTTTTAATGCAATCAAAAAGAACAAAATGAGCAGAAAAGCACCAGAGTTAACAAAATGAAGATAAAAATGAACAAAATCATTGTTAAAATGAACAAAGTGATGACTAAGCATGAAAATGAGCAAAAACAGCACCAAAGTGAGCAAAAATAAGACTAAAATTCTAAATACTCATTATAAATTCATCTATACACTTTTTAAAAATCTGCAAATCAATTGTTTGATTTGTGTATTCAGGTTGAATATTTTAAATGCCAAAGACATAGATAAGAATGAAAATTAGTCTTATTTTTGTTTCACATTAAAACAACATGAACAAAATAAGTACAAAATTAACAAAAAGTGAAAAAAATAGTTATTGAAAATCAACAAAGTAAGCAATAATAAAACAACAATATTAACAAAATAAATAAAGAAATAACTGAGAATATTCATGATAAAAAAATCCAGCTGTTCTGTTTAATTCAACAGTATTTTTTGGATTTGTGTGGTTGTTTACCTACGGCTCACTTGCCCTTTGACCCTGTGCCTCAATTAAACTCATCTCTCTTGTTTCTCAACGGCTGCACATTTCAAGACATCATTCTTGAGGCCCGCTATGGCTCCCAACACCGAAAGCAGCGGCGCAGTCGGACCGCTTTCACCGCTCAGCAGCTGGAGGCTCTGGAGAAAACGTTCCAGAAAACCCACTACCCTGATGTGGTGATGAGAGAACGTCTGGCCATGTGCACAAACCTACCTGAGGCACGGGTTCAGGTACAATGCACCCTTCTCTTTCATCACTCCTAGAAACCCAAACTCAAAAATCCACAAAACATAACATTTTTTATGTTTTACAACTGAAATGTAAATAATACTAAGATACAATTGAGGTCAATATTATTAGCCCTGTTTCCCATGCTCCACACTTCAGTTATGGATACCTGGAAACACTTTGGTAACTTTGTGTAACCTTCTGCTTTGTGTCCACCAACAATCCTTCTTCTCAGATCTAAACTCATTTTTGACATGACACTTTTACAAGTGATGCGTCCAATCTCAAGTGAATATTGGAGAAATATTCAGTTTTAACATCAGTTCGCACCATTACTCAGGGAAAAAGTGGTGGTTGAAGGTCTGTTTTTGTTTGTGAGTGAAAATTATTTACTGTTTTTTAAATGAAACCAGCATGGTTTGAAATGTTCTGTTAAAAATCTAGGATTATTAAACCAAAATTGAGAAAATATATTTTCATGGCGGGTTAATAATTTTGACCTTAACTGTACATAATAATGAATATTAGAATTAAAAAATAATAGTGTTAAATCAAAATTAAGGAACTAAGCACTAAATCAACCAAATGGACAGAATCATTTTTAACATGTATATATACAGGTAGTCCCACTGAGATATGCCGTCTCATTTAGAGACCTGCTTGAAAATAATGAAAACTATTAAAAGCATTTATATGACAAATTATTAAAAAAAGTAAAACAATCCAGACAATAAGCCAAAGTGAAATAAAGTTAACTAAAAAGTACAAGAAACAAAATCAGTGAAATGAACAAATATGACCAAGATAATAAAATAAATGGCCAAGATAATCAAGTCGACAAAAAAATGACCAAATCAATTTGGAAAATGAACAAAAATAAATAAATGAAACTGACAAAATAATCAAGGAAACCGAAAAAATGGACCATATAATCAACCAATTTTAAAAAGTGAACAAAATGATCCACAGAATTAATTAAATATCTTCAAAATGAACAAAAACAAATAATCGACAAAAGCACTCTTGACAAAAAATAAAATAATAAAGAAAACGAACAAAATAATAATACAAATGAACAAAATGATGGAGAAACTTGACAAAATGACAAAGAGAAATTAATGAACAAAGGGCATGTCAGTATAAAATTGTTTCATGATCCACCTTGGGCTCTGGGTTCGGGCAGGTGCAGGCGTCCAGCTGGTGCATCGTATTACAAAACATGACACTTAACACACACAAAGCTGTCAAATGTTACGTCACTTTTCCTCTTTGATGAAAACTCCCTGTTTCATCTCCAGGTCTGGTTCAAGAACCGTCGCGCCAAATTCCGTAAGAAGCAGCGCAGCTTGCAGAAGGAACAGCTTCAGAAACAGAAGGACGCCTCCGGAGCCGCAGAGGGCCTCACAGATGACTCCAAGACTGACCTGGGCAGCACCACCCTGGTTCCAGAGCCACGTAACACTCCTCCTCTTCCTCCGTCCTCCTCCTCTTCATCCTGTCACTCAGAGACAGAGAGACTGGCAGCAGTGGTGGCGTCGGCAGCAGCAGGAAGGCCTCAGCCTGGAGAGATGAGCGTGGAAGTGAACGTCACGTCCCCTGAGCCGTCGGACAGCGAGTCAGCAGCAGAAGATAACGCTGACAGAGATGAGGATGAAATGAGGGGGAAGACCAGGGAGGAGACACAGGGGGAGGCAGGGATACAAGCAGGGAGCAGCTCCCCATCCTGTAAACGCCTCAGTCCCACATCAGGTAAGAACAGCTAGGTGTGTGGATCATAACGGCTGATGATATGCATTTTAGAGCCGAGCCCCTGTCAGTTAGGTAGATGACTTCAGTACATACCCTGAAGGGATAGCCACGTGTACTGAAATACTGTAAAAGTATAATAGAGGCAAATGCTGTTGTTGACAGCATGAAATAAAATTGTAAGATACACCCTGAATCAATAAAATGTGTAAAAATGAACACAAAGCATCAAAAATGAGCAAAACAATCAAGAAAATGAACAAAAATGTTAACTAGATGGACAAAGTCATAATACAATAAAAAAAAGATAAAGAAAATGAACAAAAACAAAAAAAAAAAAAAACAGAAAAAAGAAAAACATGGCTATGGGTCATGAACAAAAAGCCATGAACAAGGCAATGAACAAAATTAATATAATGAACAAATTTAACAAATATGACGAAAATAATAAAAATGTGCACAACAAACTAATCAAGAATATAAATAAAAATAGAAAAGTTATTCAAGAACATAAAAATGTATTCATTGATTATTCAAGTTGGACAGAGTTGTGATATTGGAAGACATCAGCTTTTTTCTGCTCAAACATATCATTGTTATGTTGGCATGGTGACCTCCACTCTCACTCACCCTCTAGTAGTTTCATTCAAATCACAGAGGCTAAACTGATTCTTATGCCGCTACTGCTTGTAACAAACCACACACACATTTTCATAAATCTTTTCAGGTCAGTGTGTTCAGATCTGTAACAAAACATGCTAACGTCCTCTTCTTGTCTTCCTGTCAGACTCTCCTCTCAGTTCTCCCACTCTGCCGTCCTCCAGCAGTGTGAGCGGTGGGTTGGTGCAGAGTAACTCCTATGCTTCGTCCCCCCTCAGCCTGTTCCGGCTGCAGGAGCAGTTTCGGCAGCACATGGCCGCCACAAACAACCTTGTACACTACCCATCTTTTGACATGAGCACACCGTCCTCGCTGCCCTACTTGGGCATGAACGTCAACATGCCATCCCCGCTGGGTTCGCTGCCCTGCCAGTCCTACTATCAGACCTTATCCCAGGCCCAGCAGGTTTGGAACAGCCCACTGCTGCAAGCTGCACCAGGCGGCCTACCAGGAAGCCTTAACAGCAAGACCACCAGCATTGAGAACCTGCGTCTAAGGGCAAAGCAGCACGCTGCCTCACTGGGACTGGACACACTCCCCAACTGAAACCTGGTCTCCAGGTCTGCCCTCTGTCCAGGGCCATGATGGACCCTCTCCAATTTCCTCTCGACTTCACACAACCAAAATAAATGTGTATGCATTTAAAACTCAAGAGTACATGCATTTTTGTGATGAGAAACCTCCCAAAAGTCAAACTCATCTGCTCAAAAAAGCAAGAAAAGAAGCTCAAAATTTTTTTTTCATATATTTTAACTTAAGAGATGCTGAGGCTGACGGTACTTCAAGAACTGAAGTTAACACATTTCCAAAACCAGAGCAGTGTGACAGAAAACACAAATCAAACGCACATTTGGTGGCCACAACAGGTGTTAAGGGTCACTCACCTGCTCCTCGTCATCACAACGGCATGCAATTCCTGGACGGACTTTACAAAGAGTAAAAACTGAAATTGGAAAAAAATTCTCCCTGAGCTGGACTTTGTGGATGCTGATGCAAGAAACAATTCCAAAACAGAATCAACCCTCAAGCTGCACCCTGCAATCTAAGTCTCCTCTAAGAAGTCAAGGCAGGAAAAGCTGTCAGATACATTTCAGGACAGATATTAAAATAGTCTGTAATCCCACATGTGTGAACTCTGCATGCATGCATGGCTTACTGCCACTAAACATTTGTCATGGCATTGGCAGTACAGTGAAGTAAAATCAGATCTGATTTCAGAAATAAAGCACAGTCCAGCCAGTATAAAACCCTAGTCAGTCACATGTATCTTTTTTTTCTTTCTTTGGTTTTGTTCTTTACTTGCAGATGATTTACTGAAGTTACATCACTCAGCTAAGCCTATGAGCGTTGTAAATATCCCTCAGTGTACATCTCCACCTGCCTGGTTTAAATGCAACTCCTTTTGTGTGAAGGATTTGAGAGGAAACATTCCATTTATTTTTCAATTTCAAGCTACACAAAGGACCTAGAGGGGAATCTGAAGAGGAGACCACATGTATGGACATACGACCACTAAAAGAGTTTCTTTACACGTGTCAATCCAGACTGAGCCCAACAAAGTCACCTCTATTTCTGAGCCAGTAGCTTCAAGTCATGGAAAGATGCACAGGTGAATTCTCTATGTATTATATCACTGTAGAAACAAGAGATGTACTTCAGAATTGTTTTAAATGTGAGTAATTTATCTGTTTAATGCAAGGGAATAAACTGCACATATAAGGAGTCCTGTATTCAGTGTCATCACCTTAAACACACTTATAGAGCCATTTCATGATATCTTACAAATCAAACAGGGACTAAAAGAAAAAATAAATTAAATATATAAGTAGACACTACCAGTGAAGCTTTTGGACAGACCGTATCCTTCAACAGTTCATTCATTCTCTAACCTTAATCCTTGCAAGGGTTGGAGCATGCGCTGAACTGGAAGCTGGCAGTTCGTTGCAGGGCTGGTGTATACTTATTCATACTTATGGGAAATTTAGACTGACCAATGAACCAACCCCTTAGTGCATGTTTTGGGAGGAAGCTGGAGTACCTGGATGAAATCCATCCCCTTCAGTGTTTATTTATTTTTTTCCACATTGTACATTAACACTGAAGACATCCAAACCATTAATGAACATGTATGGAATTATGTAGTAAACAAAAAAGTGTTAAACAACCCAGAATGTGTTATATTGTAGATTGTCCAAAGAAGCCACCATTATTTAGGCATGAAAAGACAGTCCATTATTACTTTAAGAAATGTAGACAGTCAATCTGCAAAATCTCAACCACTTTGGAATGTGTAGACGTGAAAACTGTCAAATGTCTGAGGTAATGTGAAGTGGCGGGTTCCAAGGCTGGTAATTCTAATAAACTTATACTCTGTGGTAGAGGTCGCTCGGGGTCTTCCTTTCCCAGGATGGTCTTCATGAGACAGCTTCCCCAAACCATTTGATGGTTTTGGGACACTTAGGACATATTCAAAGTTTGTGAGATTTTTCTGATTGACTGACCTTCATTACTTAAAGTAATGATGGACTGTATTTTACCTTCACTTAAAGGTGCAGTCTATGATGTTGGGAAACTAGCTCACAGCCAATCATTCATGACGGACAGATATAAATGATTAAACAGGCGACCGCCAGCTCAGCTACATCCTCACAGTTGTCATGTCTGTTCTTTTCTTACCTGTACCAGATGTTGATGGAATCTGAAATGCAGGCTCTCTCTCCTCAGTCATCCTGTGGTTAGATAAGCTACAGATGCTAGTTCTGCAGTAGCTATGTGAGTGAGTGCATGAGCCTGTGCACCTATAGGGATGCAAGCTGTGCTGACTGGTAGGTCACCTGTCTAATCATTTATAGTGGAATGGTACACCCTATCAACTACTAGCTACAGTACTTTCTCAGCATCGTAAACTGCATCTTAAACTGTGTCTTGCCACAGTATGGATTTGCACAGTAGTTGTAGTCACACTAATAGTGTCATTGACTTTGTACCCACCCGTCCTCTGCACAAGACGAATAATGGTCACACATTAAGAAGGCAGGAAATGGCAAAAATTAACTCTTGACAAGACACACCTGTGAAGTGAATGCTGTTCAGGTGAGTACTGCATAATCCTGAAAAAAAAAACAACACTGATTCAAAAGATGTGTCCAAGCTTTTAACTAGTTGTGTATGTCAGTTATATGTACAGCTAGAAGTAGCCATGAAAAACAACATTTTAGTACTTTTTTTGGACTTTTGTCAGCTGGACATTGGCCAGACCAGTAATCCAGGATGTCCCACCAACATAAAAACACACTCATAGGTCTTACAACATTTTCAAGAGTTTCTCAAATGAGGGGAAGTTGGCAACACAAATGGGATTAGGTTAAACTGTGCAGGATCCAGCTCCTTTTTGGATGTTTGACAGCACCGAGAGGGAACAGCAGACTACAACTAAACAGTTTGAATTTCAACTCTTTCTGGCATTTATGGTGAAAAATTTGCTAATATGCTGAACGTATATAAATGAGGAAGTGAGGACACCTTGATGATCCGTAAATAATTTAGACACAGGAGGCCTACCATCATCGACAGCGTGGTTTACATGCTGCACAGGGGAGAACCTGCCACTTGTTCACCCGCTGCAGAATAACTAATCCTAAATGAAATGACTGAAGCACAGTGTCAGCCTCTAAAGAGTCTCCAATCCAACACCCACCCACCCCTCTCACACACACACACACACACACACTTTCTCTCTCTCTCTTCCCCCAGCCTGTCAACCAAGGTTCGGCTGCACCGAAACAGAATGCTTTGCCATAAGAAGATTACCTTTGGTTAGGATATCGATGGATTAAGTAAGAATAGAATGAGATAAAATAGGACTGAAGGGGTCTCTGGAGTCAGCAAAGTTCAGACACCTGTTTTCTTCCTGGTCTTTCCCACTTTCTCGCCTCATGACCATAAAGATTATATCACTTTCAAATGGAGAAAGAAAAAAAAAAAGAGAGGATGGGTGGTTTAAGATGCCGCTCACAGCGTAGAAACATACTCAAAGGACAGCAAAGACAATCCCTAATAAATTTGTATTTTTAAAACTATAATATGTGGTCAATTTGTCACATATGTCTGGAATTTGTGTCATTTTAAACACGGTATGGGTGTAAGTTAATGGGAATGTTATATTTGTGGATGTGAGAGTGCATGTGTGTCTATGGCAGCTAAGCCGCTGAAGGTTTCCAGGAGCTCTTTGATGTGTATCTGGGCAATGCACTATTAGGGGGATTTTCCTAGTTGACAGCTCAGAGAATGTGTGGAGGAATTGCGATGCCAGCGGGCTAAAAGAATGCTGGAAACAGGATTAGGATCATATTCTGGCAGCTCCTGTCACTTCATCAATGGGCTAAGGTTTCCTCAGTGACAGGCCTCCTTCTCTGCCCGGCTAAAACCTTTAGTGGGACCATAAAAGGGGTGAGAGAGGGGAAAAAACAATGATTGAATGGTGCGCTATGATTTCTGTGCTGGGTTTGCTCTGAGGGCTTTGTGTTGGGAGGTCTGAGGGGGGTGGCGCAGATTTGGAAGGAGGGGTAGGTCATGGGGATGAGAAAAAGGGGACTTTTCAAGAGGGGGGTGACTGTGGTCTTTCTTGAAAGTTTTACATCCAAATCCCCATGGCAGAGCATGTGGAGGGGTTTTATACTGACGCAAGTGGACATGGACAGCAGCTCGGTGTCCCCCAGGGGACGAAGACAGCAGGTGGGAGGAGGAATGCTGTTTCCTTGTCGGAATAAACCCTGTTGTGACCAAGTGGAGTGAGACCTGTACTGTAAAAGATAAGACACATAAAAGCCTCTTTGAGCCATGTGGGCGTTTCAAATACAGTAGACCTACGACACTGGCAAACTGTTACTGGAGTGATCGACATGTATAAAGACTAATTAGTAGGTGAAAATAGTCAATATTTGGATCCAATATACACTGCCAGTCAAAAGTTTGGACACATATTCCTTCAGTGTTTTTTCTTTAATTTTATGATTTTCAACATTGTACATTTTTTTAAACCTGCATCTATACTGAAGACATCCGAACTGCAAGGACATGTATGGAAATATGTAGTAAACAAAAAAGTGTCAATATTTTAGATCTATCTTAATATTTTAGAGTGTCCAAAGAAGACAATTTAGTTTTGATGGCAGGCATGCCCTGTCAAGTGTTCATTTTTGCTATTTCTTGTCTTCTTAATGTGCTTTAGAACATCAGTTGTCTTGTGCAGAGGAGGGGTGAGCTACTACAACTACTGTACAAATCCATATTACTGCAAGAAACTTACATACAGAGAAAAGACAGCTCTGAGAGCTGCCTCTGCTACAGCCGATATGTTTATTAGAATTACCACCATCCTACAGCACCTCAGATAACATTGAATGGTTTTGGGAAGATTTTTGAGACTGACTGACCTTTATTTCTTAAACCAATGAGGTACAGTACTGTCTTTTCTCTTGTTTCTTGCTATAATATGGATTTGTACCGTAGTTGTATAAGCACTGTTAGGACTATTCACTCTGTAACACCCTTCTTTTGCACAAGACAATTGATGGTCTAAAGTGCATTAAGCAGGCAAGAAATGGTACAAATTAACTCACGACAAAGCACACCTGTGATTTGACAACTGTTGCTGTTGACTCCGTGGTAAATCTGATGAAAGAATGTCATGAGTGTACAATTAACAGCACTGGACAGTCTAAAATATAAAACATGTTCTGCGTTGTTTAGCCCTTTGTCTTTGGTATTTATGTACAGTGCTGATAAAATAGTGAGAAAAACATTAAATGAGAAGGTGTGGCCACACTTTTGACTGCTTGTATATATTTATGGAAAAACATGAAAATAGGAACAAATCAGTCCTAACTATGTCACCCGTAAGAATAACCTCCAACCTTAATAAAGAGCTGGTACAATACAAATATATATGTTAATAAGCAACTAATTAGTGATTAATGATCCTAACTTCAATCCTACCCATAATGAGGAACCAATACATAACAAATATATATGATAATAAGTAACTAATTAATGGATAATACATGGACCCTATTCTAACATGTTGTAAAGTGTAACCAAATTTAAATGAAACTGGAGTGCTGTAAATAAAGTAGACAACCATAATCTCCACCAAGGCTCCCAAACTGCAGTTTCTGTTCCAGTTGGCTCCCTCCAAGTTAAACAAATTAAACAGAAACCAGTGAGATAAAATCCTGCATCCACATACTGGTCCAGGTCTTCAACAAAACCAAGGAAATTATTTCTTGGGCCATTTTGGAGTTGTCCTAAAACAAGTTTTACCAACATCCGCTAATAACTTTTGCATAAAGTTGCAAACAGACAAAGAACCACATGCAGGCAAGACCATTAACCTCCTTGACAGACGTTAATGAATATTTGTTTTTTGTTTAGTGTTGAAAGGCCCATACTAGGATGTGTAACCAATCAGGTGGCGTGGGTGCGACATTGCTCAAGAGCACAGAAAGAGGCAGCTGCAGCAGAGCCAGTATGAGCTACCAGCTCATTTTAAAATGTATCCTTTTTATTGCACACTAAAAACACACTGATAACTGTAAAAATGCTGAAAGCCAGATCCAGTAATTGCCCAAATTGATCTGGTTGCTTCATGTTTTATCAGCTTTATTTTAATGTAAGTCATCATGTGCAGGCCACCACGCAGCTGAACTCTAACAGTGCCAATTTCATATTTTTATTGAGTTTCCATTACATTTTGATATTTGGACATTTAATATGGTAAATTCACATATTGTATTGCACTTTTTAAAAGGTATCCCATTGGTGAACTTCACATTTGCTTTTTAGTTCAAACACAATATTTGAGTTGAATTTTGCAGCTGAATCAAGTAGATGTGATGTTTTTTTTTTTCTCTTCATCGTTTAAACATTTTAAATGAGGCCCTTTTTTTACATCTCCCTCACTGTGTTCAGGTGAGTCCTTTATAACCTAAGCTGAATATTTTAGGAGGATTTTGAAGTGCACTTGTCTAGTTGGGTCTCAGCTTGTCTTAAAGTCTACTTTCCCCCTGGCTGGGCTTATAGGGTGGTCTCTGCACCACAGCTTGGACCAGCTGCTTCTTCCCCAGAGAGTGTAACTCCACAGTTTGCTCACCCATGTGAAACAATACTTTCACAATACCACAGGAGTTTGATTGTTGGCGACAAGTTATATAATGCCAGGAATTACAGACCAGCATGCAAATGCTAAATCCTTCTCTCTTTCTCCTGAGAAGTGGATGAGACGGACTATATCTGCAGGCTTCACTCTGGCTCCTCAGCTTTGTGCTACAGCAACGCTCTCCTTTCTCCCCCTGACTTGGGTGATAATCCTGACACGCACTGTCTGCATTTTTTACTGTACGTGTTTAAGCGCATTTGCAGAGCATTTATCTCTCCAATGTAAACCAATTTGGCTATAAGGGCCTTGGGCCAAGCAAGGCGCCAGAGGGAAGAAAGGAAAACTCAAACCTAGCAGATGTGCAGAGAAGGGAGGATGGGAGAGCTGGCGAGGACGCGGGGGTTGATGAACAACTGAAAGCAGCAAAAAGGGAAAAGCGGAGAAAAAGTGTCCCTTGTCCAAAGGGTAAGCTTTTGAAACTTGGGATAGGGGCCTTAAAAGCCGATAGAACGTGGATCACTGAATTGTTGAGTCACAGAATCTGTGGAAATCATACAGAGCTCCCAGTTAATCCTGTCATAGTAAAATCGGTGGGTATACTTAGCTCCTTCCGAAGAAATTTGGAGCCTGCTGTATTGACAGAGCTGCTGTTTGATACCGCCTATACACCTGTATCAGCTGTCTGTTAATCTGCCTTCACCTCCTCCCACTAGTCCTGCGCTGCATGTCGCCTCTGCTGGTAGGAATGGCTGATGAAATGGACCAAAGACCTAAAAGCTGCCAATCTGCTGCTTCTTGATGTCTTCTGTAAGTGGCTCTGGTTGCAGGCTGAACTTGCTACTTTGATCATCTGAAAAGGCAGGAGTCCTGCTGTGTCAAACATTACTACCTGCAATTCTGCAGAGCCATAAAGACTATGAGCTCCTTGGTCCCTGAAATGGGACATTAAGACAGAATCATCCTAGTTTAGTTGTGGCAATATCAAGGTGTTTTATTTGTTGGCACACAGGCAGGGTCTGAATGTGTTTGGATGGCTTTTAAAGTACCTGATCTTATAGCCTAAGGTTCCTGTAAATGAGGTGTTTGCTGTTCTTACCAATGAGACGTTACATGAGGGAAGCTTCTTGGTCTGACAGGACTGGAGATGGTTCTGCTCTACCATTAGGCCAGAGACTGCATGAACCTTTAACTCCACTAACTCTTTGACTTACCCTGCACTTCACTTCATTTTTCACTTCCTGATGTTACAAGCAGCAAGTCCTTTTTGAGATTCTGTTTTATTGTCTACATATAATCCAGACTATATTTGCTGTATCACTGTGTGTTCAAATAGAACAAGTTTCCTCGTGTGTTTGGTTTCGTTAGTGTATTATTCATATGCATATTTTTTTGCAGTTAAAACATCTTACAGTTCTAGCCTTTACCTTGTTCTGGTCCTCTGTGTCTAAAACTGGTTTGTTGCACTGCTTTGTTTTGGCTACATTTTATGTTTTAGTTACAGTTTGTGTTGTGTATCAACATGAGTTGACACTGAATGTTTTTACTGTTATCATTCAGTGCATTTCTCTGCACGATTTCCAGAAAGCATGAGATAATGAATCCCATTGTATGCATGTCTCCATAAATTAGGCCAAAAATAGTGGTTCCTTCATAAATCCCGTAGGTGTATATTCATGCCTTTATATTTGCTCATCTATTTATAAGCACAGCATTCCATGATGATCCATTATGTTTTTTGTACAGAAAACCACATAATATAGCTTCCTAATAAAGCTGTAAAGACCTTTTGAATCCTTGTTTTAATGTGCACATTGACAACAATACAATCCTCAACTATTGTTAGTTTGTCATTATAGTGATGCAAGTAGAGGTACTCATTCACAAAAAAAATCTACTCAACTAATGAGTACTGTAATTTCAAAAAGTAAAATTTATTACAGCCTCATATATTGCATTCAAACATTTTGATCATTTTTGATCGTTTTGTTGATTTTTCTCCACTTATTTTTATTGTTGTTGTTCATTGTGTTCACTGTTACTCATTGTCTTGACAATTTAGTTTCTTGTTCATTTTGTGTTGCTTACTTTGTTCATGTTTTTAACTCACTTGATTATTTGCTTTATTTTTGCTTTTTTTGTTCATTTTTGCTCATGATAATGTCATAATTTACTGGACCATTTCCTGCAGTGGTCTTGATTATGTTAAAGATTTTGTTACAGAGCTTGACTTTTTCATTCATTTTTAAGTGTCATTAATTATTTTGTAAATATTTTCTAATCCTACTCATTGAGGTGGGGCAAAATATAATGATCACAAATGTAACCAAGTAACAGTAAAAAGCATTTTGAGAAAAAAAAATATTCTCAGACGTACATTTATTTGGGAAAACTACTCAAGCGCATGTAAAGGAGTAAAGGTACTTGAGTATTATCCACCTATGGTTGTGACACCTCAGAATATGTGTTGCAACAAAGAACCAACATCCAAATCAATTCACTTTTGTCAACAGCCTTACAGAACCTTTGACACATATAACTGGTACAAATATAACTAAGTGCAAAGATATGGGACCTTTAAAATTACTAACATGACATGTCTTGCAAAAAAAGATTATAAAGTCACTGGCCAAAAATGTAGCTTGTTGCTTGATTTTTAAATGTATGGTAATAAAATTAAATGTGCACTACTGCCAAATTTCAAATGGCAAATGTATTTAATAAACCAATTTGAAGGCTGACTTTGTGCATGCGTGTGTGCATTTGTCACCACCTGTCTCAGATCCAGAGGGATTTATGAACAATGTCAAGTTCCCTCTGAAGACCTGAATCTCTTCACTGCCTCTCAAAGCTTAATGCTCCCTGACTGAGTGGCACAGCGAGAGCCACACACTTTCTCTCTATGTGCCACAGATAATGCTAAGAACAACCTCTCAATTCCAGCTCTCCTCCTCGCCTAATGTACCCTGCCTTCCTCTACCACGTGCACATGGCCATTTCCATTCAATGAGACCCGAGTGGAAATAGTGGGCGATTGCAATGGAAAACGCTAACATTGTCCCTAATGGTTTCCCATCCCAGGAGAGTTTTAAAACATATGTAAATTTATGTAAACCCAACAGAAACACATATTTACAATAGCAGAGGGTAATCACAATATGACGACATGGTGTGATGGCCTTGTAGATGGAAGCGCTATGTGTCATTAGTCTCCTTTATCTGTTTTCTGGTTCCTGTTGGTGTATCGAAGAAACAATCGCTCACAGTAAGAATGAAAATGATCTGCTCTCATGTGTGCCACAGGGATGCAAACACAGAGGTGGAGGCTAAGGAACAACATACAGTAAGAGGGGAAGGAATGTTTGGTCTGAGTGAAATTCATGTGAAAACGGCACCTCATAGACTGTATCAGGAGTAATACACGCGTATGACAGTTCTGTCTTACCTGCACAATGGATATTACTGTAACATGCAAAAAGAAAACACTGCAGTTCATAAAAATTACTCACTTTATTACATGAAAGACAACTGTAATTAAAGAGACATTAGATTATTTCAAATATACATTCAAATGTAATTTTTAGCACATGGTTATAGTCTCACAATATTCAAATTAATCAAATTAATGTGTAAATTTCCTTCTTCTGAAGCAAAAAGTATCCAGTATTGCCAGATGTGTAATAATTAACATGCTTTATGATTTGCCTCCAGTACAAAACACAAACAGTGATGCCAAATCTATGTGAACGTGATAATATTGTGATGCTCAGTATTTATAATCAGTCTGGGTAATCAGATTTTAATCAATTCCCAAAACAATCAGGATTATCCTTAAACAAATCTACACTGATGACTTCTTTCTTTTCAAAATCACACATAATGTGATGAACATGTCTCACAAGCATGAGCAACAGTTAATTCATCAATATTGAACAAGTAGATCATTAATAAATTAACCAACAACTTTTTTCATAACTGATCATCTGTTTAACCATTTAGTGGCTAAAAAAGAACTTACATGTGACTATTTTCTGATCACATTCCATCTATATGACACTGACATTTGATGACATCACCTTAGGTTTTGAGAAACACTGACAATTTTCTGACATTTTGAAGACCAAACATTACCTGATTAAATGAAAAAAAATAACAATACTAAACAGTGAAAATATTCTGTTTCAGCTGTAGAATTCAGTGATATAGAACAGTAGAGCAGAGTCATAAACTTATTTATCTTCTTTTTTCGGCTGCTCCCCTCAGGGGTCGCCACAGCGAAATACCAATGATTCGCATGTTTGATCTGGCATAGGTTTTTTA
>JAQQAE010009204.1:0-14746 GCA_029823295.1 Pseudamia nigra
GCCTAGAAATAATCTAGAGATTATGATTGGTGCTATATAAATAAAGTTTGATTGATTGATTGATTGATTGATTAAGGGGTAGAAAATGGATGGATGGACGTTAAAGGAATGAACCGACTCAAGCTCAGCTTATTTTCCATCACGCAGAAGTGAAGCTGCACAACCGAGCTCAACAGTTACATTAATATACAACCGCACTAGGGACAAGCTAACAATAACAGCGTCAGCTACTCAGGACCAACAGTTAAAGGCAGGATTCACATGAAAATATAAACACTAACTGTACAAAGTACTGGTACCAAAATCTCTGATCCCTCAGCAATATGAATGAGCACGTTGAAAATATTGTCATAAGAGTCACACTTGAATATTACTCTTTACTTGGACCAAGATTAATGTTTCAGAAATTGAAAAAAAAAGCTACCGGCTTGTTACAAATGCATCCCATTACTCTTTCTTACTCCGACTGAGCCATTTGTCATAAAACAATATGCTGAAGATTACTGAATGAGCACACTGCTGATTTCAGGCAGGAGGAAACAACGGCGCGTTTTCGTTTGGGCCATGTGTGTAATAAATTTGACTCAGATTGCATTGTCAACAAACAGTATTGGCTCCAAATATGCTTAGCACTATTAGCATTAATAACCATCAGATGGTAAATATATTTTCCGCCACATGATACAGACCTATAGGAATTAAATTATTCATTATGTCTGTTTGCAGAGTGAGAGAGAAATGCTTGGCACAGATGAAAATAGTAGAGGGTGACATAAAATGAGGTGGAAGAGCAAAAAATATCCCGCGCTTGTGTTTTCACTCAGTAATACCCCTTAAATAACAAAAATTGCTGGCAGTGAAAGAAAACATAGGTCATACATATGTGCTGTTGGTGTAATGCCAGTCCACTGATGAATGCAGACACAAGTATAAAATTTTGTATTTAGATTTTAAGCACATAACGCACAGTATTTGTTTACATACAGGTCCACTGTGGGCATTAACCAGCCCCGATTACTCCTATTCTGTTTTTAGTCCACGCAGCAGAATCCACTGTGGTATCATTCTGTAGCATCACTTTCAATATACGTTCTGCTTTATAGTGTATTCAGGGTTGGTCGTGCTGCAAAAGCATGCCGTCTTATTTACTGTAGCAGGAATATTGTGATGATTCACTCCCCGAGTTGTGCAGTCCCATCTCAGAGGGAAATCCCTTACGTACTACCAGAGTCACTCCATACAAAACTGAGAGCTTTTTGAAAGACTGGGTATGTTTTATCATGAATCCATCATCTTCCACTCATCAGGGTGTAGGTCACAGGGGCAGCGGCCTACACAAAGGCTTTGCTCTTACCTCCGCCTCCCCCTTCCTCCAAGGACATTCCCAAACCAGCTGAAATGTGTAATTTCTCTGTCATAGTCTGAACTGGAGGGGCTTCTGAAACACATCACCAAGGAGACGTCGAGGAGGATCCGAGCGGGTGAACCACCTCAGCTAGATGTGGACAAGCAGTAGTTTTACTCACCTAATCTCCAAAGCAAAGGAATTAATTTCTGCTCGCTAGCAGTGATTGTGTTCTTTAGATCACCACCCATAGCTCATAAACAGAAGTGAGGTTTGGAACATGTACTCACTAGCCACTTTATTAAGTGCACTCCTCAACACAATTCATTAATGCACAAATCTAATCATCAAATTTCATGGCAGAAATTCAGTGCATCTCAGCATGTAGAGATAGTCACAGCAACCTGTTGAAGTTTTAACTGCACATGTCAATGAGGATGTGATTTACACTTTAATGTGACATGATTGTTGGTTGGAGTATTTGACAAACTGCTGATCTTCTGGGATTTTCACACACGACCATCTTTAGGGTTTACAGAGAATAGTCAGAAAAAGGGAAAATATCCAGTGAGCAACAGTTCTCTGGTTGAAAACATACTGTTGAAGCCAGGAGAATGGTCAGACTAGTTACAGATGATGGAAAAACAACAGTAACTCAAATGACCACTGGTTACAACGGAGTAATGCCGAGGAGCATCTTTGGACGGACAACATGTCAAACCTTGAAGCAGATGGACGACAGGATTAGAAGATCACACATGGTGACACTCCTGTCAGTTAAGAACAGGAAACTAAGGCTACAATTCACATGGACTCCGTAAAAGTGGGCAAGAAGGCTTTGAAAAATGTTGCTTTATCTCACAAGTCTCGATTTCCATGACCACATTTGGATGATATGGTAATAATTTGTGTAGGCCGATGGATCCATCCTACCTCGTACCTTCTCTTCTGGCTGCGGACTGTTTGTCTGGGACCTTCAGCCATAACTGTCCCTTGTTTAAAAGCCATTGCTGACCCAAGTTTTGCTGTTGGTCATGTTCATTCCTGTATTACCACAGTGTACCATCTTATGATAGCTATGAAGTTCAACCCAGTACAGCGTTGCCTCGGATACTGACGTTAATCCGTTCCGGCATCACGGCCTGTATCCGAATCAGTCGTTATCCGAAGTGACTTTTTCCATAGGATACATGTAAATCCAATTAACCCATTCTGGACCCACGACAAACTCCCATATAAAGTATGTAAACACACCCCTACCTGCACACTTATTAATTATTATTTTTTGAAAAGGAAGTTATGTTAATTATCTGAAACAGAATGCATGAAATTAGTTCTAATTAGTTCCGAGGTTATGGCTCGGTCGTGTGTCCGTGGACACTGTAAACAGCTCCATAGCTGCCGGCTCTTAACACAGTCAGAGGCTGCTAACGGTTGTTAGCTGTGTCGATGCGCCGTGTCGAGCTGGCATGCTGCCCGTGTGGGCAGTGCGCCTGCCCGTGTCGACACGGCCGGACACGGACACGCAGCGGCCCGCTGCCCTGGCCGGGAGGAGCGGACACGCAGCGGCCCGGGCGCTGCCCGTGTCGACACGGTCAGGTCCAGGCTGCTAACGGCTAACAACATAGCTGGTTCCGGAGTGGAGTTAGCTTATGATGGCAGACATTAGGACACACAGGGCCACGTTGTCGAGTTTTGCATTAAGGAGTTGAGCTGATTCATAGATGCCAATGGTGAGGCAGTCTTGTTTCACAGCCGGCTAGCGCTAGTGGCTAGCTCTAGTGGCTAGCGTTCTGACTTCTGGGTCACTCTCGTTGAGACCTGGAAGTGACGTAGACATGACCTGGATGTTGTTGTCCGGATAACTCATCGTTATGAGGTAAAATTTTTTTTTCAGTTTTTTTCGTCGGTGTCCGAATTTGTCATTGTCAGAAGCGGTCGTTGTCTGAGGTTCCACTGTACTAACAACGTGGCCAGTGAACCTATGTCACGGTCCTAAATAAGCAGGTTCTTGGCTTGGCTCTTGGTATGGAGGAAAAGTGTCCATAATGTCTGGTGTGTGACTGTACGTGTAGAGCGAGGGAGGCTGTAGAGTCCGACGGACAACAGACATAATGCAAAGACGTTGTGAATCCTCTGGTCAGTACGAACACTGACACAGCAAACACACTGGCTTCAATCCCTGCAAACATCGATCTGTGTCTCTCAGTAAGCTCTGCTGAGAACAGCCGGCGGAGTGTCTCTGCACCTCAGCAGCCATTTGTTTCTGCAGCACCAACAAAACCTTCACTTTTAACAAGCAATCGAGTGTTTCTCTACCAAAAGTGTTGCTGTACTTTTTTTTTTTTTTTTTGGTACTACTGTTCTGTATACAGGTACGGAAATGAAGCATAACACTACAGAGACTGAATGTAAATATTGTTCAAGTAAACTGACTGAGATGTTTGCTCATCCAGCAAATATTAAACATCCCAAAGAACATGTACTTAGAGCATATTTATAATCTGCGTAGCCAAATCCATTCATGAATATTCAGGAGTACAATGAGCTCTAATATGAACACTGCAGATGGTAGACAGACAATAAAACCTCCATAGATAATATGCCACATCTGCCAATTAAAGATATTCACTCAGCCAATAGAGAGAACTGTACATTGAACCTGCCAGCATGAATTCTGTTCATCTGGTCAAGCAGGTTTTATATACAAAAGTGTCTTATCCTGAAGTTTGTGAGTTTGCATTTTCTAATGATATTAGTCTTTGACCTCATGGTTGTTGAATGTGCTCATGTTGTGGTGTCACTTATCAGCCTAAAGTGTTAGATTTTGATTAAAGTCCTTGCTGAACAGCTGTTGTAGGTGTGGGTTCACAGTTCAGGGCCATAGGGTCCTTTATGACTTGCAAAGTCCTCACATCTGAGGGTCAGCGATCCTGGACTTATTTTATTTTTTAATTATTCAACCTTTAGGGCGACACGGTGGCGCTGTGGGTAGCACTCATGCCTCACACTGGTCCTGGGTTCGATCTCGGTACCAGCCGATATGGCCTTTCAGTGTGGAGTTTGCAGGTTCTCACCATGTCTGTGTGGGTTCTCTCCGGGTTCCTCCCGTAACCAAAACATACACTAGGGGTCGGGTGAATTGGTCACTCTAAATTGCCCATAGGTATGAATATGAGTGTGAATGGTTTTCTGCCTCCATATGATGAATTGGCAACTCATCCAGGGTGAACCCTGCTTTCACCCTACGTCAGCTGGGATAGGCTCCTTTATGGTTCCCACCAACTGGTGATCAGCCTGCCTTTTCCGTGGCAGATTCATTTGTTCAATGGTCTAAGTGATTTTTAGCACACAACATCTCAAATGCCTTCAAGTCCATGACTCACCCCTGGAGAGCTACAGGCTACGGTCATGTCTTGATCAACTTCAGTTTGATGGATTTCAAAAACAGATCCATCCTTCCAAAGGGCATTGAGCAACCTCAACACCAATCTTGTTGCAGCTAGTCTTGCCTTTAATGCTGAATTCTGATCCAGTATTATTTTATGACCAGATGGCATCAATTTTTTAGTTTTGTGGATAAAAATATTTGTATAAAATGTGTTATTTTGTACCGCTTTTTCCATTCTTGGTGTAACAAGATCTTAGGAAGAAATGCTTGACCAAAGTCTCCTTAACTCATTTGCATAACAAAAATGAAACTTCAAAAATCCCAGAACACGCTGTGGCTACCTTCGCTGCATGTTTCACACGGGACCTGTCACCATACAAGAGGATGTTTTTTTCTTCTTAAAAAATCATTTGTATTTTTAGATTGCAGTCTTTTGTAATGGTACAATTGCATAAGTTGATTTATCTGGTTTTACAATTATAACTCATACGCAGCGAACTACGCAGCCATAGAGGATGTACCTGTATCATTCCTGATCGAAGGGTAGTAAAATGTGCCAAAGCTTCACTCTTTTTAAATCTGCCCTTCGTGCAGACAGGTATTTGTTCAGAAAACCGTCCTCTGTTCCCTCTTCATATTAAGTGCAATGTGATCCATGGGACCTGATGTAAACAGGTGGTTGCTGCTCCTAATCACATGTAATCACTATAATTTGCCACAGGTGCACGGTGAAAATACTCAAGGACACTCACCGACACAGGATGCATCCACTTCACGCACACACACACACTGCTTTTTCTTATTCATAAAAAATCTGCATAAGAATAAGGTCTGATAGAAAATCTGACTTTATATACATATGTATTTCACAGAATGCTCCCCAGAAACCTGTAGACATACTTTACTGGACAAAAGATTATTGATTAATTAAAATGTCTATTGTATTTAATTTATTTATTTTATCAGCTGCTTCCTTGGTACCGTTTACTCATTTTTTTTTATCTCTTTGTAAAATGAAAAAAAAGCTTGTGTCTGTTTAATTCGCATACATAATACAGCATATTTGAAATGTATCCAGGATGCATGTTCACTCACAGTACATTGCATTTGGACATATAAAGGTAAAAAAAACCCAAAGTTTATGAAGATAACATTAAAGGATAAGATATTTAAAGTCAGTTAGAAAACATCTTGAGCATTTTTATGAAAAGTTTTGTCATCAGAGCTAAAAAAAAAAAATGAAATCAATAGTTTATCATTTCACATTTTGTTCTGTTGCCCATTATTTTACAAGGAAATGAAATTCACACAGGCATTTCCCCGAATCCAACCATATACCAGAAACAGGCAGGTGATACACGGCAACTTCTCAGGTTTTTTTATTTCTTTTTATTTTCTTGGAGATGAGAGATGTTTCTGCCAAAATGTTGCAAACATCAGAGTGGAGCCCGGGGCTATCGAGCACTTCTGGGGTTAAAGCCCACATGTTGCTGTTAAAGTTTCATCACTGTCAGAGATCAACGGCTGGAGGAATCCAGTCAAAGAGTGTGTTTTAGCACTTCACTGCAAGTCTGATTGTACTTTCAGTAAAATAGATGAATACTTAAAGTTCTTGTGCTTTTGAGTATCATTCCTGTTTGCAAAGAATCCTTTCAGCGTGTTACCGACACCCTGGCAGAATTTGTAAAATGGCATCATTCTTTAAAGGAAACAAGTGATCAGGCCAAACGCATTTTTGAGATGTTATTTTTGATGGAATTCAAATTAAATATTGCAACATGGTAAAATGGTAAAGGTGCCCATTCTTCTTGGCAAAAAAGCCTCCAGGTCCTCTGAGCTGTCTTGCATTACTCCATGTTGGAGATCTCCCCAAATTGGCTAAATGATATTGAGGTCAGGAGACTGTGATGACAACTCCAGAACATCCACTTTTTCTCCTGGATCCAGTGGCAGGTTGACTTGGCCTTGTGATCTGGATCATTGTTAAGTTGGAATGTCCAAGTGTGTCGAGGTTCTCAGTCGTCCAGGTCGTAGTATCCAAAGTGTGTGGTTTTCTCCCAGTGACCCTCCCTGGCGGAGGCAGGGTCAGGGAGGGTTGTTTCACCTTCAGGATGATTGGAGGACGGTGAATGACCCAGGAAATTGGTTCAAGTTTGGCTGAATAGAGTTCTAAAAACAGAATGGTAAATGGGGGAGAGATTATTGCCTTAGTCCTCCTTCTCTATTCAGAGAGGGTCGTTCCGGATTCACAAAAATGGCAAAACATCTTCAATCCAAACAACCAGTCCAGTACCGAAGAAAACCACATGCTTTGGTCTCATGCACAACTTCCATGCAGATGACTCCAAATTGTCCTCTAGTATTTTTCTAACATGCTACATTCATCTTGCCATCAATTTTGACCAAAATCCCTGTGCTTTTGTAGCTCACACACCCCAAAACATCAGAGATCCACCTCGATGCTTCACAGTAAGTGTTACAATGTAAGATTCCATAGGCGTGGTTTTCAGCTCAGGGAAATACTGACATACAGTCAGAGGATGTGGACATGGTTTGTGAGCTCTCCTTCATCAGCGTAATAGAGATGTGTGTAACGAAGTTGATTTAAGCAGCTGGAACAGATGAGGGAGACGTCTCACAACACGGAACTCAGAACTGGAACTCAGAACTCTCAAATAGAGTTTGACACGCCAGCAGCTCGACAGAGACAGTAGAGCCGAACAGACCTGAGCCATTGTTCTTTGGGAGGAAGCGTCAGACTTTTAAATCACACGCTGACACTATTTGTATATATCCACCTTAAAAAACTCTGAACTACATCACCTGGTGACCCTAGCGCAGGGGTGACCGAAACACCGGAAGGAAGGACATGGACCGCCGACAAGATGGAGGCCGTGGCTGGGCACCAGATTCAGAACCAGATGTGTGGCGGTGAGTTTTGGAAACACACACCTTCATCCTCTGTAGGACAGGGCCATAACACATCACCCAGGGCTAGTGTCGAACAAACAGTAACTCAAGTCCTGAACACACACGTAGGTCCTGGTGGTTACGGGGGTTTGTCTTGGTTGCTTACACATGGGTTGCTCATTCGGGAGATAAAATCATAACAGTAGGCATGGTGTACTCGACTCCTCTCCAACATAGCATTTATGGTTGTGACCATAATGTTCACTTTTGGTCTCATCAGTCCGAATTGCTTTTTCCCCAAGTTCTGAAGCTTGTCTAGATACTATTTGGCACACTGGCATTGGCGTAGTAACTGTGGATTCCATTTATCTTCAAGTACCTCAACGTGGATCTTGGAAACAGTCGCACACCTTTTCTGTAGAGAAGCCAAGGTGTATATGTCAGCTGAAGTTCTGGGATTTTCCTTACATCCAAAACAACTTTTCTGGCAGCTGACGCTCAAATCTTACGTTGGTCTGTGGCTTCGTATCAACAGAACCTTTCATTTCCCACTGACTGACATTCTTAAATCTTTAGATATCATTTTAGATTTGTTTTCTATTTCATAAAGTTCAACCACCTTCTCTCACAGGTCTTTGACAGCTCTATTACTTTCCTCGTGGCTCAGAATCCAGCACATTCAGGGCAGCACTGGATGAAATGTGCAGGGGTTTGTAAAGAGTCCGGAGACTATGTACACTTTTGATCGGGGGCATTTGATTGCATGATGATAAGTTGCTTCGCCTGGACCACCCCGAAACAAAGAATGATCAGTCATATTTCCTTAAAAATGAAAAGTATTTCACAAATTCTTCCAGGGGATGTAAACTTAGAAACACAACTCTAATTCGTAGTGAGCAACAATTATTGTGTGGTTGTTTTTATCCCTCGGCTGATTGCTTGAAATATTGGAAAAGTACAAATCTTTTATTCTCGCACATCCAGAAATAATTTAGAATTAACGTCCAACATTATCTCATGTAGGTCTTGGTGTTCAAATAAGTTATTTTTATATTTTCTTAATACAATTTGTTTTTCATCTTTGGGATTTATTCCTCAATCCATCATCTTCTGCTTATCCTGGTCAGGATCGTGGGGGCAGGAACCTAAGCAGAGAAGCCCAGACTTCCCTCTCCCCAGCCACCGCCTCCAGCTCCTCTGGAGGGACCCCCATGTGTTCCCACTTCAGCCGAGAGACACAGTCCCAGCTGCGTGTCCTGGGTCTGCCCCAGGGCCTCATCCCAGTTGGGAACCAGGGATTGGATACAATCTGGTTCCTTCAACTTTCACTCAGGACTGAAAATTAGCCATTAAACTGCAACGAAGAAATGATTTGATTCAACCTTCATCATGATTATCAATAAAATTCTCCTGAGAACATTCGTGGTCACATTATCTGGATCTAATCCAATGTCGATGTCAGACAAAAGCATAAATACAAAGCGACTCACCGGCATCTTTTCATCATGCCATGTTTCATTATTTTCCTGAAATATCAGTTTTACCACTAATCAGCCTCACAGTTTGTACATTCATGACACAGCTGACAACGTCCTTTGTGCCTCTTTACAGGCTTTAACAGAACAAAAAGCAGAGTGAAAACACAAGTTCACACCTCGAGCCACAAAAACAACAACAAAAGTAACACGAACTCTCCAGCTGAGGCTCGCTCGCTCGCTCGCTCTCTCTCCTTTTCTCTTGCGACGTCGAGAAATAAAAGAAACCCTGCAGCTGTTGGGCCTGAGCTTGTCCTCCTGCAAAATAAACTGTTCACAGGTTGTTTGAGCGAGCTGCTCGTCACAATCCCCAGATGCTGTTTAAATTTGATTTTAAAATTTGTGGTGGATGATTAGGTGACGAGCGTAAGTGACACGTCCTCATTTAAGCTGCCGTGACATCTGCTTATGGGGAAAGAGAGGGTCACTTTTGAGAATATAGTCTCTGGTCACGTTTCACCGCCTTCATGACGACTGTCTATGACAGTGACAAATGGATGTGTAATTGATGGCACCATTCAAACTGGAGGAGACCTTTTTTTTTTGGTCTACAGTACATTTTTTCACCTCCAACAAAGTATTCAGA
Organism: Pseudamia nigra; assembly: GCA_029823295.1. Classification (NCBI taxonomy): domain Eukaryota; kingdom Metazoa; phylum Chordata; class Actinopteri; order Kurtiformes; family Apogonidae; genus Pseudamia; species Pseudamia nigra. The sequence goes on from JAQQAE010009204.1 coordinate 9,768, forward strand.
GTTGATCTTTTCCACTCGGGTAATTTGACTTGTCCTGTTACTTCTCTTCCTAAATTCACTAAACTTTAGTAATTCTTTAGTAATCATTTTTGTTGTGTGAGTGTGTGCTGGTGGATTTTCTATTTTTCTCTTGTTTTGGTCCGATTCTTCTCTGTTTGGGGTGCGTTTCAATCGCCGGCCAATCAGAGAATTGCATTCATTCGCATGACGAACAGGTGTTTTTCTCTCTGAAACCTCGCCATGTGATTTTGTGACGATGTGGGCGTAGAGCATAGTCTGAATATATTCTTGACAAAGTGATCGTGATGTCACTCGTTGGTTTCTGATGGGCATGTTTTGAGGCCAATCAGGTTGTCACTTCCTGGCTGCCATTTTGGAGCCAAAAACAGGATGTAACCATTTTGGATGAACGGCAGCGGAGCTAACTGAGGGTTCGTGTCAGGAAAAAGATCAAGTAAAACAATGTCCATATTGAATAAATAGAAAATTTATGCTCTTGTGGTTCTGTTGGGTTTACTCTCTGTACAGTCATGAGCGCCTAGAGATAATCGGCGATTATGATTGGCGCTATAAAAATTGAATTGAATTGAAAATATGAAGGTCCGACTCAGTCCGACTTCACTAGAGAGTTGAGTTACTATAGCAATGCGTCAATCAAACCCCAGCAGGGCAGTGATTTGTTGGATTATTTGCTGTAATATCTTAATAACTGGAACAAAAAGTTAAAGATGGATCATCATGTTACGTATTCGAGGATCCAAATAAAACGTTTGAGACCATGATGAACCATGACAACGATTTATTGGCTTAGTGTTTTCAGACAGAAGTCCGATGCAAGCTACTTGGAACTGGATGACGAGTTCCCCGGTGGCCAAGCGGTGGTATTACAACCTAAAGTGACTTCTGCGTTGGCCTCAGTGAACAGCCCGGGTCATTGAACACTGGTGTAGGGCGTCGACACTGAAAACCGTCTCTTCTGTAACGTGTTCTACTGGTTGAGACTCCCTTGCTCCACCAGTGACGGGAGGAGAGGGAGGGCTTGACCTTTAAGAGTTCACATTGTACTCATTTTACTAATTTAGATCTTTTAAAAATGCCAAAAATAAAATGATCAAAACAGAGACGGCAGGAGTTTTTTATTTCTTAGTCTCATTTTTCACATCTTTGACGATGTTTTCTCATCTTGCCTCACACCGAGCTCATCATGGTTTCTTTGCTGTTAATCTGTTTCTCTTTCATTTATTTAACAAACTCAAAATGTATATAAAGAAGGGCTGTCAAAATGAATGCATTAATCCGGATGATCCATTTGCATGATTAATTAGATTAAAAATTTTAACGCAAAGGAAAAAGTGATTACATCTTCTGTTTCATTTGACCCACGTCACTGACGACTTCTTTAGTATTTAATTTAAATGTCAAAGTATAAGTCTTTAGTTACAGATAAAACAATGAACCAAGTGTAAAAAAACAAAAACATCATCAGCACAACATTAGAGGTTCTGGTAAGTTCTACAAAACAGGCGGAAATTACTTCATACAGGTTTAAGTGAGAAAAATATATGTACATTTTAATGTAAAATAAGTCATTTTAGTTGCGTGTCTATATCACCTTATGTCATGAGTGTTTTTGCTCCCGCAATATGAAAAACAAGGAATGGGTATTAATTGTGATTAATCAGAATGAATCCTGTGACCCTGTGATTAATTTAGATTAATAATAAATGGATATTAATCGTGATAATTGCAATTAATCCACAGTGACCCTGTGATTAATCAGATTAAAAATTTTAATCATTTGACAGCCCTGATATAAAGTCTGTTTTCAGGGTAGATCAGAAATGCTGCGGATTAGTTTTTCAGGCTGATCCAGATCGTCTGGATGCAGGACGTCTTCAGACCATTTGTCACAATCGCAAAACGAGGCCATTTCAGATTAAAAATCCAAGATAATACCGAGAACTATTGGCAAAAAATACAGGACAACATCATCGTAAGTTCTGCCAAAGCACTCGGTTGAATGTGGTAATATTCTGGATCAGACCAAAGTCTGCAGTCTGTTCCACCGAGTTTTAATCTCACTCCATGGTCTTTTTGCCTCCTTTACTGTGTTTAAATCAGCCTTTAAACAGGACCATTTATCATAAGAGATATAGAAATGCGTGCCTCGGTCCTATTTTTGCCCACATTATCCGGGTCTATGTGATCGTTCTGTCCAGGCCAGAGCGCGGTTCGATTTGTGCTCTGATGTCAAGAAATTCTGAAAAGGAAAATCATTTTTCCAAACACGAAGACCCATCTATTCCAGATGCCGTTCACAACAAATTATTCATCAAAGTCATTCAAAAGAATGTTCTTTATATTAAAATATGCCTGAATCTTAACAGTGTATAATTAAATGCTGGAAACAGTTATTTGCCATTTACATTTGCATGTTCATTTCCCGGAGCCTCAGGTGTACACTGAGCAGCTCTGTTGCCCACAAATCCTTATTAAGAAAAATAATTTCATTTCTATCAATGAAATATAATGTTTTGGCTTTGTAATCAAAGCTTTTCCACTATGTTAATGTGATTTGAGCCAAGTGAGGCAGCTCATTGTGTTTTCAGACCAGACTGCAGTTGACATTTTCTAATAATCATGTATGTGGGTTTGGTTCTTTAGTTTGGATGTAAATGGGGAGCAATGATGAGGATGAAGGTTATTCATTAGCTTAAAATGTATATTCAGTCCTGTCATAAGACTAGTTTTGGAACAGTAGTTTATTTCTGAGGTTTATTTTGAGTGTCGTCCTGTTTCTCTAGTGTGAGTTTTATCACACGATTTGCAACCCTGTGGTGATCGTTCGTGACCCGTCGGATGTCTGGAGGAAAAACCATACTTGTGTTTCCGAGTTTTGTCCTTTTTTTTGTCCTGATTGACAACATTTTTTAAATTCAGATTTCAGGTCTAATGACAGCTGGTGAGGTGTGCGATGGTTCAACGTCTACAGCGTGTACTGGTCTGTGTGCACTAGTTCTCCGTGTACCTTTACTTTATTCTTCTGTACTTGAATGTTCACGCCTCCGAAAGCCACGGATTTATCTCATCCTTGTGTGTTCGTTTTATTTTCCCAGCGTTGTCTATTCATCGATGATGTGACACCCAATATCTGCACAACGTGGCCATTTGGGAAGAAGTATGTGGATGACATGCTGTAAAAAGTGAAAGTAGGACACACACAGGAACTCGCAGACCACATCAACTTCACAGGCTGACAGAACTGAAACTATATGTCAAAATGTGTTAACAGCGTCTGTGTCTCCGAGTTGCTGATACAGAAAGCGGGGCTTCCTGATGCTCCGGTACATTCTACCCTCACAGGAACATGAACAGTTATTCTCCCTCGTCTGCCCAGTTCAGGAAGCGAAGCTGACTTCAGACACGTGTCTCTTCTCGCCTCTGTTGCCTTCACAGCAGAACAAAAACATGACACTAACTCCTGCAGGTTAAAGTGGACGAAGACCCTAAAGAATCACTACAATACGCTACGTATCATTTGTAACAAGTAATGTACACTGGCAGACCATGCAAATGCTGTTTTATGTTAATTCTTGCTATAATAACCCTAATAATAAATAGCTCTCATATTTAGCTTGTGAATGCACCCAAACAAAAAGTAGCATTAAAATGTTTTCAACCACAATGAAAAAAGAGCACCCTTCCTTGTCCTAGGAGCGACGTTATCGGGGGCGATAGGCCCATGGTCGGGTCGCCCAGGGCAGGTTGGTCTTTGGTGACGGGTGAGTAAGAGTGATTCAGACTCTGCCTTCCCGTGGGCCCACCACCTGCAGGAAGGGTCGTAAGGGTCTGGCGCTGTGTGGTTTGGGCAGCAGCTGAAGGCGGGGGCTTGGGTGGTCCAATCTCCTGGGCGGAGGCCCTGGGGCAGACCTAGGACACGCTAGAGGGACAATGTCTTAACCCTGACCCAGATACGCAGAAGATGATGAATGGATGGAAAGAGAGCATATGACTCCATTTCTAAAACCTTCCAGTCGTTAATAAATAAAGAATAAAGGTCATGTTTGTTGTTTTCAAATCATTGAACTGTTTAGCCCTAGGATACATCTGTGATATGGTGAAAGAACATAAACGCTTAGATCCAGGGGTTAGATGGATCCGCTCTGCTGGAACAAACTACTAAACTTTTAAATACAGGTTGGACACATATCTGTTTCCATGTCTATGAATGAATTCTGGAACTTGCATAATGAAGTTTTAATTCAATTATTTCTTATTGCATTGCATGTCTGTGCAATGCACAGACTTAAGTCTAGAGTTCTGTATCTTCTAATACACCTCATCATTTCAATTTATTTTAATCTCTTTTGACTTTACCTTTTTTATTGTTTAAGCTTTTTGATGTTTTATCTGTATGTTCCTTTCATTCAAATATAGAATACACTCAATGTGCTTTGTGTATGACATGAACTAAACTCGTGAGGCATTTTGATGCATTTGTGCCTGGGTGTGATGTCACTGCACACTCGCTGTAATTCTGTTGCTTATTCCAAAACAAACATGGACATCAACCAGCAGCCTCGTTGAAATGGAATCTGTGCTGAAAATAAAACAAATACACACAAAAAGATGAGAAGTGGATTTTACACTATTTTCCCATTTTCTGGCCCAAAACCATGTAGAGTAGGTGGGACACTGATATGTTTCAGTCCACTATACAAACCTACAGGACTGCTGAAATGTTTTCAAACACCCCACTTCAGGGTCAATGAAGATAAAAAAAGGCCAGGGGATAAAAATAGTTAAGGTTAATGACAAATGAAAATTAATGTACATGTCAGAATTATACAAAATTCCTTTTTCAGAGAACAAGACATACAGACATGGATAAAATTGTTGGTAAAAAAGCTAGACTGGAATTTGCCAAACTGCATGTTGACACAAGCCACAAAGCTTCTGGGAGAATGTCCTATGGACAG